>JAURVB010011461.1:0-17501 GCA_033002965.1 Piper betle | reverse complement strand
ATAGTTTAATCAATTTAATCCATTTAACTTAATACTAGCATTCAAAACCTAAATCATGCAAATTCATAAATTAACTAGCTAACACTCATTTAATTAACTATTCAATGGTTTACTAACAATTTCATTAGTGTAACGACCCGCCATTTTTTCACAATATTATGGGCCTAGATGGCTAGGCGTTACTCGAAATTAAACCAAACCAACCCTGTAACGACCAGCCCTAACCGGTCCGGGCGTTACTCCACAGTCTTGGATCGTTTCCCAAAGCCACATGTATAACACAAGAAAATAAAAGGAAGTCTAATTTATTATCCATTCTCCTACCCTGAGTTCGTAAAAGAACCACCAACCATACTTTTATTTTTCCTTAGGTGAGCTGAAATCAAACAATCTTGATTAGCCTACATACCCATGTCGGGATCAAGCTCAATGTAGTTCTATAGGCTCTCAGGTCATTCTGAGATTAAAAGTTTGTCTCCTAGTTCATTCTGAGATTAGGTGGTCTCCCAGGTCATTCTGAGATTAGTCATTATTGGCTGTCAGGTCCATTCTGACATGTCCATTATTGACTGTCAGGTCCATTCTGACATATCCATTATTGGCTATCAGGTCCATTCTGACATATCCATTATTGACTGTCAGGTCCATTCTGACATATCCATTATTGGCTGTCAGGTCCATTCTGACATATCCATTGTTGGCTATCAGGTCCATTCTGACATATCCATTGTTGGCTGTCAGGTCCATTCTGACATATCCATTGTTGGCTGTCAGGTCCATTCTGACATATCCATTGTTGGCTGTCAGGTCCATTCTGACATATCCATTATTGGCTGTCAGGTCCATTCTGACATGTCCATTAACAAAACAACTAAGAAATTCAAAGAATCCCAACAATTCTTGCCAATCGAAGGATGAAGCAAAGCAGCACACCCACAACAAAACAAACACCCGACCCCAAAGACTCGCAGCAGTTCATACCAAGCAGTCGACAAGAACCCCATGCATAAGACGCTAGGGATCTAGCAACTTAGCAGGGCGTCTCCAACAAACCTTGCATGCAAGAATCCTAATGGAAACAAATAAGATGAGGGACGAAATACTCACACAGTAATGGGGAGGTCGCCTGGGACGGAGATGAGGGATGAAATACTCCCTCCTCCTGCATATATATACACTTCAACCATTCCCTCCATTAAATTCTCATACCCCATCATCCATAGGTATTTCCTAGGTTCAACGAGCCCCTTCATTAAATTCTCACACCCCATCACCCATTCATGAATAGGTATTTTCTAGGTGACCTTAAGTCGAACCATGACCGGTCGACTTGATAACCAACCATATCGGTTCATCTATATTTATTTCATAATATTTAGGTTCGAGTCTTCTAATGAAAATCATGGTTTTCACAATTAGTGAGCATTTACATCACACATCACAATCACGCTAATCATAACATGTTTATCGTAATTCACAATTAATTAAACTAACATCATGAAGTTAATAAAATTAATTCCAATATGCTACCATGACCACAACATGTATGTAATAATTCTAAAAAAGAACGAAGAACAACCTTGCGATCGGTGCTGAAATCAGTGCTGATGGACGAAGGCAGTGAAGGCGAGCCGGCGGTTTTTCGGCGACTATGCCGGTGGTTTTCCGACAGTTCCGGTGGTTTTCCGGCTACTGCTCTGGTGGGGCAGTCGGAGGTAGGGGTTAGCACCGTCTCGGTGAGCTTGACCCAATGGTGGTGACAACAAGGGCAGCCGCGGCGGCGATGGCCACCGGTGATGAGGTCGAGTTCGGTCAGGGCGGTCGATCACTCCGATAGAACCCACGGCCGGCCTTGACGGTGGCGCTAGATAGGGGGAACCGTAAGTAAGGTCAAGGGGAAGGGCTTCGACGTCACGGCGGCGGTGGTCCGGCGCAGACGGCGGCGGTGGTCCGGCGCAGACGGCGGCGGTGGTCCGGCACAGACGGCGGCGGAATGGCGTCGGGAGAGGCCGTGAAATCGTGGCAATTTCCGGCCTCACGACAGCTGGACGGTGGCCGGGCGTGGTCTAGGCTCCAGGACGACGGCACGGCCGGGCTGGGCGGCGTCTATCGGCGGCGAGGTGGCATCGGCGGTGGTGGCAAAAATCTCAAGGGCGGCGGCTAGGGTTTGGGATGGTGAAGGGGAAGTGTCGGGGAAGAAGATGAGAAGTATAGGGCGGTGGCAAACTTGTAAATAAGACTTGACTCAACACCGGCTCGAGTCAATAATGATAACCAACTCGGAATAAATCCTAGAAATATCCAAAAAAATTGGGAAAAATCCCATAAAATCAAATAAAACAACACAACATCCAAATGACATGCCGTATAACTAATAACCCACCCGAATACCATCTAACGCATCCTAATGCATTATTTGGCCTAAACTAATTCTACGGTCACAACATGAAAAAAAATAAAATTATCAACTGTATACTCTCATATCTACTGATAACTCAGTCTGCTGATGTGTATCTGACGCTATCCTCGATACTTGGGTACACATGAACCCTCATAGCATGTACACACGGTCGGCCTCGGCCCCGCGCACGTATTCTGAAAGTTGAACCAACTCGAATCACAACCGAACCGACCGGCTAGCGACTATAAAACCCTGGCTCGAGTCGCAGGTTTTACACAAAGCTTGAATGCTAAATAGGTGACTGTTTTATTTCCTCAGGTTTGACAAGTTTTATGTTACATAAAACACAAAAAATGGAATACAAACAAAATATTTAAATTGCATACATTGAAGAGAGCTCACTTATTCTGCATGTGTGCTTGTTCATTTTAAGGCATTTACTTGCCAACAGGTTGTGTGGCTCTCTGTTTACGAAGTAGAAGAGTTCCATTTCATGCGTCGTCGACTTTGTATTCTAAACATTGCTTGATTCTTAACCTTTTGCCATCTGTGAGATCAACATCATCGTCCATCAACTGCTTTCGCAATTTCTTGGTCGTATTAGAGGCATCAGAACCATCAACCTAAATTGACCAGTAACAAAATTATGCAATCAAATAGAAAACATTCTAGCCCTCAAAATTCCTAATTATGGAGAAATTTATGACCACATATAGTTAAAAGATTGCTTTTATAATTGACTCTTCTACAATGCCAAGCCTTTCTGGTTTCATATTTAAGTACACATAATTTGCACAATCCTAGCAACTTCTCAAATATTTATCTTTCAAGGTTCTAGTCTTACAACGAGGCTACTGATGATGTGCAACATTAGAAAGTTCCTTATATTTATTTACTTGTCTTTAACAAGCTTGAGTCTTTATTAGTTGGTTTCCTAATTTATTTAGAGTCTTAGTTCTTGTCCTACTTGAGGAGTAAGTTCTTTAAGAAGTTATATTCGGAGTTTTATGTAATTGGGAATCTTATTGTATTTTCGGAATTATTGTTAGGCCTACTCCTAGTATTGGTCAAACTTTAAGATTTTTTACTATAAATATTGGTTTCTCCAAACAATGTAAGAGGTTTTTTTGGTTATTATTGAAGAATAGCATTGATCAAGATCCAGTTTGTCACAATTTTCTTATGTAATTTACAGATTTCGTAAGAGTAGATTAATTTAGCATTGCAATCTTGCATCAGCGACCCAGTCCGGTAAAAATAACTAAAATCACCAAGTGCTAACAAGTTAGAATTGAAAAACAATGCGACATAAAAGTGGCACTTGATGCATATTTGCACAATTTTTCAAATTGCCATTGCTATTGGCATTGAGATTATTATACACTCATTGACAGGCCGGATAGCTAGGTTACTAGTATGACTAAATCAATCCAATACACTCAGGAATATAAAGTTGAAAAAAAGAGGAAAAGAGAAACGGTTTCTTACATGGACGTAGTTGTTGATGTGTCCATCTTTGTTTGGTTCAGTAATTAGGTCATATTTGTTGCACAACCATTCCCCATCAACATTGTACTTGTATTCATAGCGTCCTTCCTAAGAAATTTAGACAAATATGTTGATGAAAAAAGATCCCGATATAAAGATGCTTCTTCAATACCCCTAGGAAATCTGAATGTGTCAATTTAATGAAAGTCGAATTTACAGAAATGAACAACTGAGATAATTCATATCTTGCTATATAGTCAAATAACATGATCCAACATGATGCAACAACCTGAAAGAACAAACATGCGCAGATTGGCCAAGATGCTTTAGGGGTATCTTGGTTTTCAGTTTTAACTACAAAACAGGAATTTAGCATTGGTTTTTGCTTGAGAACTGATGAAAAACTATCGGGATGTGTATAATGAAATATGAGTTCTGGACTTATAATTCATTAAAACAATTGGCAAACAATGTGATATTTTAAAATCTCATTCCCAAAAGAAACCAATTTTATAATGTTGAGCTGCGTTGTATGTGAAACGATATGACCTATTAACAATGAAGCTTACAAACAAAAGAGAACGATGGCAGGATCAGAACATACTGGCAATTCCTTTTCCAGAATCCATGTTCCTTGGGCTTCGTATAATTTTAAAAATATGCTCTACAAGGATAAAAAGGAGAACGCATAAGATTTTAACCCAAAGACTACTTTATATCCATATGATAATGATATTTTAATAGAGACCTCTTCCCACTACTTTCTGCCACAAATTCCACAATGACCTGGGCTAAAATGGGAAAGGACTAGTAATGCATATCTTCTTCTTCTTCGCCCACAAATACCTGATACTGAGAAGGTGTTGGGGACATGGATCCTAAACTAAGATACATATGATTATAAATGGCAAAGCTTTGATGACTTCATGCCATTCCTAACGCCACTCCTCTTCCTCTCTTCAGGCTTCGGATTGGCAATGTGGTAGCATTGGTGGAGTTAAGTAATGCTTATAAATGTTCAAAGTTATGTTCAATAGCCACCACACAATCTTTAACTGAAATCCTAAAATTTAGATTATTTATTGATATAGCATTAGATGGCGCTTTTAAACTTTCATATTGACGTAACTTCTGAAAACAAATATGCAACAGGTATAATTAAAAGATCAAGAATCTTGTACTTGACCTTATCCAATATCAAAACTAGAAATTTTCGCCGACGAATAGTTTTTTGTCATTCCACCTGACCTGTAAGCTGAAAACATATAGATGTAAATACCAATATGCAAATAAGCATGGGTAGGCCATTCTCCTCGCCATCGTTCCAGTCGCGGGTCACCGACAATGTAGGTGGTTTGTTGGTGGTGGTTGGATTAGGGTTAGGGTTTGGTTGGGATTAGGGTTTGATTGTTGTCTGATTGTTTGTTTGTTGTTTGTTGTTGCAGTTTGACGAGTTTCAGAAGATGTTTGTGCAGATGGTGAGGCCAGCCGAGGGGACGATGACGCTGGCTTTTATATTCAAGGAAGGCCGTCGACTCTAGGGCTAGCATGGGAGGGTATATATGTGAGTGGTGGATTTGTTCTGGTGCAAAGACAAGATTTTTAGAGCAATTATTGAGTGGGATATGTTTTGTTAGATGTTCTGAACAATTAATTTTGGATTTAGGTTATTGATGGGTGTAGATTTTTAGTTCACTGGAATCTGATAACTTTAACCTAGAGGTAGGTTTTTACTCTGTGCTTGTTGCCGTGTTCCTTAGAGTTTGAGTTATTGTTCAACTTCTGATTAGGGCTATGTACTGGAAGAGTTGCTCTTCAGCTGTCATTTGTGTGCTATTTAACCTAATTTTTATGGATGAGGTTGATTTTACTGATCAGTTCTGGCATCTTTCATTAGGTCTCCTTCTTCTTTATGATGTTAGCATCCATGTAACCATTACTGTTTTAGTTTAGCGGTCTGATAACATGTTCAAGTAATGGAATTTGAGTTTGTTTTTGCTGTGGTGTTGGTTATGGATTGGGTTTGAGTTTGGGTTTTGTTTTGACTTTAATTGATAATGGTGAAAATGTAATAGTGTCTGCTCTTTTGTATTGATTCTGTAGACTCCTCAGATGTTCCGATTTGCAGTTTCTTGTATGAGTGTTAGCATGAGCTTTGATGATTGATTATCACATCTTCCTTAAGGTCCTGTGTAAGGCTATTGATGCAAATATTGCCATTCCAATTTTATGAGATTCTGATTTCCTGTATTTTGAGTTTATATATGTTTGTGATGGATTAATTGGAAATTTTGGGTACAAAGATTTCGTGACTCAAAAAATGAACGTGGAGATGAATCCTTTTGAGACAAATAGTTTTGATTTTTGAGCAGTTATGTGATTTGTTGGACGTATTAACTTACTAGCTCTTTTAATAAAATTTGTTTAGTTTATTTGTTATATCTTATATCCCGATGGCTTTTATTTTGTGAAAATTGAATATTGATTGAACTATATTTTCTTGGTACATTTGAAAACAAAAAGACCAATCAATTTTTTAATAAACTCCGATCAGCCTTCAAGATCATTGGTAGCAGAATCAACCCTTATCATGTTTTCACTTTTTCTAAGCTGTTGCTTATCATTTATTTTCTTATAAGGTCACAGATTGTTCTAGGTCTGAAACTTATCATGATAAACAATAGAATTAAGCTTAGTGTTATGCTGTGTTAACTAGTATTAGGTAGGCTTTAAATCACGCATGTAAAAAAAGAAGTGCTAGTGCATCCTAATATTCTTGATCTAACAAAATGTTCTGCCCTTTTTTTCTGTATGTATATATCTGTAATGCCTACATTTGCTCCGCAGTTCATGATAATAATGATGCATTTTGTGGAATTCTATATATGTTAACAAGATGGTATTGAGTACATAAATGATAGGGAACACTATATGTGCAAAGTGATGTGTATAAACCACAGTGATGAAATTGGGTGTTTCTGAATTTTTTTGCAGCATCCCAATCTATGAAAAAAATCATAGGGATAAATCTGTACATGCTTGGAGCTATGGCTGGTGGGGCAGCAGATTGCCAATTCTGGCATAGAAATTTGGGTATCAAGGTCATTCAATTGCTTTATCCTTCACATTGTTATTATGTTTATTTTGTTTATTCTATTTATATCTAGTTATCCACAATTATTCAGATTCATAATTATTAGTTAATTCTGGGTGATTGGCTTTTTCAGCTGGCTTTCTCTTTTGTTTTACAGTGTCAGTCGCATGAGTTGGCAAACAAAGAAGGATTTTTGTTGCCGGTGCCTCTAAGCTTCTTGCAAATATTTTTTATACATACCAAGGAATGGGTCTATCTGTTGGAACCATGATAGCTGGATGGGATGAAATAGTAGGCAGCTTGCTACATTCCCAGTGTTTACAATATTTATCATCTATCTCCTTCTTACATTAGTTTTGCTAATTTTCATGCTTGTCTCAACCTGTGAATCAGGGCCCTCGTCTTTACTCTGTAGATAGTGAGGGTGGAAGGCTGAAGGGTACATGTTTCTCTGTTGGATCAGGATCTCCGTATGCTTATGGTGTTCTTGATAATGGCTAGCTTTACTCCTTTCTCTTTTATTACCCTTCAATAATTTAAGCCCTGCTCATATAATTCTCAACAGTTTCAGGTATGATATGTCTATCGAAGAGGCTGCCGAGCTTGCTTGCCGTGCTGTATACGATGCCAGCTTCGGAGATGGAGCCAGTGGTGGTGTTTCTATTCTTGAGTTAAATTGTGTACAATTGATAGGAGGATCTGCAACAAGATCATGACTAGCATCAACCTCTATAACTTCCTCCATGTCCTTGCTAGCTAACTCGATGAAACATTTATCCACCTTCACCATCTCTGATCCACAAATTGGGCAGTTTGAATGTGCCACGAACCATTCATCAATGCATTGGAGATGAAATGTGTGGCCACATACTGGCAACAATCGGACAAGCTCCTCCTCCAGCAACTCCCCCAAGCAGACTGCACACAGAGTCTTCTGTTGAGCACCAAACATGGCTTTATGTAGAAGGCCATTGTTGCTGCACTATAACAAAGAATTGGGATGGAATTGAGGGCATCTTGGCTAATCCCCTTGTTCTTTGTGGTTTCTTGGGGTGATGATCCTAGTGTGCTGGTTATGAATGGTGAAGTGTGCCTTCTTTGAGATGATCCCCTGGCAACAAAGCACATAATGATAATGATTTGGTAGATCAGAAGGGTGGCGGCAAAGGCCGAGACTAGGGCAATGGAGATCACGAGAGGGCCGACGATGAGGCACGAATATGGTGGAGGTATTGGAGAATCCATGTCTTTATAACTGAGGAAGATCTGGGTTTGGTTGGGGCTCGTGTGCAACATTTTGTGGTGTACAAGAATGAGCAGCAATTTTAACAAGCAAGGGGCCATGGCAACAATTTCATGGTTGGTTTGCTCACTATGTAAAGTCTATAATTATATTTGCCAGCTAAAGAGCTGGATAAATTTCGGATAACAATGTTCGAGAGGGTGATTAAAGGCCAAAAGCCAGATTTTCTTGTTCTTTTTGGACTTGAGAGTATTGGCTTGTTAGAGATTGATGGACTAGTTTTGATTTTATATTTGATGGGTTTGGAAACACATTGCAGGTTATATGCAGATCTAACCAGGCATCCGTATCCGCCAAAAATTTCTGACCTAGTTTCTTCTCATCAGGTTTGGCTCCATGAAATCCGTGGAACTTTAGTCCCCTGAGCACAAGCTTGTCGCTTTTTGGCAAATCTTTTCCATCCATAACTTTAGTAAAAAGAAGAGAAATAAATCAACTCCAAAAACATTTCTACAGTCCTTTAGGGTTCTTAATTCTTATTTTAGACACCAAGTGAGTAAATCTTAGCCTCTGAGTTACTCTCATTTGGTGCTTTTTCCATGGCCAACAAGAGCCATGCTAAAATATTTTACCATGAGCGCAAGAATAATAGCCCAAGAAATGTAGTTGGGTGTTTGTGCAATTTACATAATAATTTGATCAAGACAGTTCATTAACATATTTACAAATAAAAAACCAATGCCATGCAAACAGATAGAAACCAAAGTCCTCCATCAAAAGACCAATTCTTTCCAAGTTTTAACATGAGGCCACACACCAATGTTCTTATGAAGGTAACTTCAAATATTCTCGTGTTTTCACTTCAAAAAACTTCTTTTCTCAAATAACTCGAGCACAAAAACTTGAAAATTGTATTAAAATAAGAGAGTGCACCTCCCATTGAGCTAATGGGAATTACAAAAAGTTTGGCTCGCTTAGAACAATTAACAAACCACAATCTAGGCAAGGTCATTGATACAATAAACATCCATGAAACTTCATAAATACTTTGTTTCAAAATGTAACCAAATATTCACTAAAGATACACTAAATATCCATGGAAAAATTTTAACATGGAGAAACCAGACCAATCATCAGCTAGAACTAACTAAACAAAGTAACCTGAGCAACAATTACGTGTGATTGAAGTCCATGCGTCAACCAAACAATTACCAAATGTCCACTCCAACCCACACTAGAAAATGTTGATACTCCACCAATAAATTCTCAGTAGAAATATTCTTAAAATAATTAATCAAACATATAGCATGCAATATAGTAGCAGCCTAAGTACCAAATTCCCAGAAAATTCAGAGTAACAAGATAACACCTTATTTCCCACAAAATTTCCCAACTGCCAGCATCAAACAACATCACAGCCTATTCAAATCATTATAAATCTACAAACTAAGTAACTAGAAAACAATCAATGAACCTATAACGGAAAAAAGCAAGGTACTTAAGAAAATAAAAATAATTTTCGAATCTAACAATCACGAGGATGAGTGGAGTGATGGTGGGTCTCTCCGGAGAACTCACCAGTAGCTGCTATGACGACAGCTTGGAAGTAATACAATCTACTGGAGAAACTGATTTTCCAAAATCTTCCATACAACAAAAAAAGTGAGTGATGTTGAATTCTTTTCTGATTAAATGCCCACTTTGGCTCTTGAAATTTGGCAAACTTCATCTAATAATTCATCATTTTTAATGAGAAGCTTGTGCCAACTCTCCAAACCATTAGGCATGCTGCCGTCAGCTAATCCATAGTTGTATAGTTTTAGGTTTCTGGCACAATAGAACAATATGTCCCCTACTCTGTCCTTCCTATTTACTATTATTCCGGGCATAATGTTATTAACATTAGAGACAGGTTCTGCATATGTAAACGCAGGTATATCCAATGAGGTCACAACGTTTTTGCAATTCAAATTAGAGGCCCCACAAGTAATTTAAATAAAAATTCAAATAAGCAGTTTCAAAAATAAAAATAGTCTACTAGTGGCGTAATGCATGGGGCAATACTTTGACAAGTGGGCTAATATTATAATTATTAAATATAAATTCTAAATTATGAATGTTTGATATCAAATATTTAAAATTATTTAAAGTTAATTGTGTTATAAACCTAAAATATTCTTGAAGTACCTAAAAGTAAGATCTTAAATTTCAAAAAATAAAAGAAGAAATATTCCAATTTTAAGCAATTTATGTGACAAAATATAGCAATCTTAATGTGGAATATCATTAGAAAATAAATAAATATAAAAACATCACAAAGTACCCAAAGTAGAAAATAAAATATAATAATTGTTTTAATAGCTTTCGATAAACAATCATTTGTTACCTTTTTTTCCAAATATATATTTAATTTTTTCAAATTTTTTTCTCATCTCTAAGTTAATAGATCATAATCATAACTCCTAGTTAAAACCCTTCCTTGATCCATTGGAAGTTCACTACCATTGTACATCTATATTGTTAAAAAAATTAAAAATAGTTTTGAAAAGAAAATGAAAAAATATCATGTTTTGAAAAAATATATGGAAAAAATACAACAACTTTAGTAAGGGTAAATTTATTACTAAATAAAAGTAAAGAATGTCATGAAGTATCTAATGATATGACATGGACATGATTGTGAGATCTCTCAATTTAGTTATTTATGTAATACATGATAGGGTAAGATTCTGTCTATAAGTGAGAATAGGCTATAGATCTTTAATTTCGGTTAACCACTTTTGAAGAGATGACTTAGGTTGATTAGTTTGCACCATGGGCTAGGTTATTATAGGTTGTATCGGAGCAAACTTGGTACTGTGTTGGATAGATGTTGGTATGTCAAGAACAAAAATTCTTAGGATGTAATTTCTTTAATGTGGGTGGAATGTAACATCCCAAAAAAGTTATTAGTCCTACATTCAACACCTACCAGGGTAAAATCTAATCTATTAGTGGGGATGTACCTATGATCTTTAACTTGGTTACTTATTGTTGAAGGGATTATTTAATCCCATTAATTTGAACTTTGTGCTGAGTGGCCATTAATTTATACTTTGGGCTGAGTCGTTATATAAAGTATCAAAACAACCTGGTTCTGTATTAGATGATGGGTTGGACTAGAAACATTGACTGAACTACTAATCACAGGCCAGAAAAGGACGTAGGGTGGGGCTAGCAACGAGCCAAAGTGTAAAAATTTCGAGAATAAAATTTTCTAAAGCGGGTGGATTGTGAGATCACTTAAATTAGTCTTACATCTAATACCTATTGGGGTAAGATCCTATTTATTAGTACGGATAGACTAAATCTTTAACTTCAGTTAACCACTTTTAAAAATATAATTTAAGCCCATCAGTTTACACTTTTAGGTTGGGTAATTACAAATAGTATCAGGGTAACATAGTTCTGTGTTGGATGGTGGGCTGAACGAGGGACATTGGCTAGACTACTGATTACGGGCTAAAGAAAGACGTAGGATGGGGCTAGCAACGAACCAAGTGTAGGAATTTCAAAAACAAAATTTTCTAAGGTGGATAGATTATGAGATCTCTCAACTTAGTCTCACATATAATACTTGACGGGGTAAGATCCTATTTATAAGTGGGAATGAACTATATATTTTCAACTTCGGTTAACTATTTTTAAAGAGATGACTTAGGTTTATTAGTTTGCACCGTGGGTCGCATCGTTACACAATATTTCAATTGATTATGTGGACCTGGACAGCTGTCCGAACCCCATTAAGTATTATTTCAATAGTAGATGCCCAAACCCTAAGCTGAACAAGGAACTGTATGTTAAATACTAAGCGGAAAGATAATGCATAATGAATGATATGATCTGTGCATATCGATCATCCAAAACCACAATAACTTGTGCATCAAGAAAATAATCACTAATGATATTTATCCACACCCACCTTAAATATTTATGAATAAATTTTATTACTCATATAATTTAATACCAATTAATTTAACATAATATCTATTATAATCAATTGCATACCTATTAATATCACTACGCCACAAGGTATTCTAGCATCATATTAAATTATTAGATTTTAAATTACTCCATTATTTAATTCAATCCATTGCAATTTAACCACTTCTAATTAAGGCACACTTATGTATTACCATATAACCGAGATAACATCCAAGATATTCCATTTAATAACTTACTGACATGTATTGCCCACCTAAATAAATCTTTAGTTATATACCTTGTTTTAAATGGTAAAAATTTTATATTGTATAATTATGTTCGGACTCAAAATCGCTGTGCTCTGTACTTTGCTTTGATGTTGAATCGAATTGTGGGTTCGGTTGGACCAAAGGTGCCCTTACCACGTAATAAAAATTGTGGGTATGCTTGGGCTCGAGCAACATGTAGTGTGGCGCGATCTTCTTCCTCCTCGCAGAAGATTCTGGTGATAACTCTGTGGCCGAAGGTGACTCTGGATTGTCGGAAAGTGCCTGCAACGGGGGCTTATTTCCAAGAGTGGGGTCGACTTTTCCGGTTATTTCGCGAGTAATCCGCATCAATGCTTGGCTTGGGATGATATTCTGCAATGTAAGGATTCCAACGGTGGTGGTATTACGGTGGGAGGTTGTTGTGGTTGGCCGGAATGTCTGTAGGAAGGCGACAAGTTGTTGGCAATTTCTGGTTTTCGTTGCACTTTCTCCAATATTTGGGCTCCTTTTTCTGGCACCTTTGACAAATCCTAGTTTAGACTTGTAGTACGCAATGAGCTTAGCAATTTGGCAATCGCGGGAGGTCTGACAACGACTCCTGTTGGCCGGGATAGGACCCGCAATTTGGGGTTTCGACCACTGTTTACAGTCTGTAACTGCTACCTTTTTTCACTTTTTCGGCGGTGATAGGGTTACTCTGGCGGTGCCTCTCGACCTGGATTTGTTCTAGGATGCGAGGGGAATCCATTGGAGGTGGTGGTGTGGCCGGAGAGGGCTGGGATGGCCGAACGTAAGCCCGATAGTAGACTGTTTTCTGCACCTCGTTGCTTCGGCGGGTAGTTTGTTAACGATTTCCTAGCGGCCGTGGGCTTCTTCAACGGTGGCTATCGATTGGGGTCCGTAGGTGGCGATGATGGGAGTCTAGTGGAGGCTGCGGTATGGTCAGAGGTGACCTGGACTGATCGAACTTGCAAGTTGGCTGCTTTATGCCTGTCACAACTCCGGCCAGGGACTTTTCTTGGCTTTTGCCGGTGAGTGTGGGTGCCAACTGCGATGGCTCTCGGCTAGGTGGTATCGTAATCTTTCTTCTTGTCATCACTTATCTTCTTCCCTCAAATATGGCAACCACCGTGGAAGATGTCTTCAAAGGTAATGGGTAATCCTATGGCTCCACTAGACAAGGGAACGACTAGCTTGGGTGGAATTCGAACTTTGCAGGCATGGGGTTCAACGGCGTTGGTGGTAGGTGCATGCTTGGTTCAATGGTAAGGTGCGGACACACAAATTGCATTTACTTTACTACACATATCATTAACTCTTCAAATCAAACAGTACTTTGATTTTGTTTCTTCTTTTTCAACAACCTACAATATTCATCATTTAATTGTGTACAAATTAATCATTCACAATTGATAATTACTGACACCGCATAAAAATAAAACAGTCAGCAACATGGACACAAGCTGCCAAATTAATTTCCTAAAGTATGTTTACCAAACACAAACAATAACCTGTTGATCATTCTAATTTACAGACATTAATTATAATTATCTACACCAGTGAGTACCTAGTTTTAATTAATTCATACAACCCAATGCCATAGCTGACATAGAGAGTATATGTAGGTTCATCTCTACTATATGGCCAGAAATTAATGATCCCCTTAATCACTCATTAAATACAAACCCAACTTGCAAACATAAGCCTTTTAATATCTCCCTTCTACATAACTCTTATTAGAACCCATGTAAATTATATTTATCTATCATATAAACTAAAGAAGCCACCCCCTTTCATATCACAGACATGAAACCAAACAGAAGCCCGTGCTGGGTAAAATCTTGTCATGATACCCATGCCACACAGCGCTAACGTTTCCCCTCCCAAGCGCTGCCCCGGAGTACACACCAACGCCACTAGCAAAACAAACAAAAGAGACACGACACATGCAAGGAATAACAAGAGTTACTACTCATGCTTACAAATAACACATGAAGATCAACAAACATGAATATCCACTCCAATCAGAAAACAGTGATAAAAAATGCATTAACAGCTTATTTGCATGAACCACCAACAACGAATAATTCATAATTATGAATAAAACAACCAAATAATGATCCTAGTCATGAATACATGCATGATGATAAAGGGCAAATGACTAGAAGAGATGAAAAAAATACGGTGAGGTCTACCTATGCTAGGGAGGAGACAAGATGGAGAGACGCCCACGGGGAAAGGAAAAAGACGTTATAAGTGCAAAGAAGAAAAATGGCGCCTGATGCCTGCTATATGAGGTGATAAAAGAGTTATCGAGACTCTAGCCTCGTCAAACCAAACACCATAACAATTCCTGGCTACCACATGGGTCTTAGAGCTTGGGGTGTGGTCCTTGACATTCGAAAGAAAGCCGGGACCCTCGGCCTCTTCCTCTTTGCAATCGAGAGAGGGAACTCATTAACACAGAAGCTACAAAACTAAGGAGTTCAGGAACTACATATGTATAGATACATGAATGAAAAATTAAATCTCATTTACAACTCTCAATCCAAAAATCCTCTACGTTTAACAATTTGGGGAGACTAAGTTTTTATCTCTAATTCTCAACCACAACTCTACCCCTACACGTCATATCAGCCAACCTAAAAGACCCTACCTAATAACCGCCAACAACTCAAGACCAAGGGGATCATCCTAGTGTTGAACCTGACCGAAATAAAAAAATAAAAAATAAAAATGAAAAAATAAATAAATAAATAAAGTTATAGGAAGACAACTTTCGTTACACCAAAAAAAATATTTGATAACTAATTAAATTGATTTTTAAAAATTAATTTCATTAAATAATATTTAAGATTTGTTCTGAACCTTACAAAACCTCAAATAAAATAACTTAATTATTTTTAGGGTTTTACACAAATTATTTACCATAATATAAATATTTTTTATAAGAAAATGATAATAATAGATAATAATTTATTACAATTGTAAAATATTTCTTTCTGTACCCTTCAATATTAATTCAATCTTTGATTGGCCATTTTTATTGCCCTCTTTGTTTTTCCAAAGCATTTATTGTCCTCACTTAAACGCAAGATTACATGCGTAGCACTTAACTTTCCAAGCTATGTTTTTAAATAAAAATTTAAAAAAATTAAAAAATAAAACTTTTCAAGCTTGCCTACCCACTTTTTTTAAAAAATAAAAATAAAACTTTGATTGGAGCTTTATTTTATAGGACTTATTTGATGTCCAAGTTCTTGTTGACACTTACTTGGCATCAATACTCGTGTTTATACATGTCTTCTTCTATTTTCCAAGCTATGCTTTGTTTTAATTTCTAATTCCTGACGGACGAATCTGCATCCCAGAGACTGGTCCAAGCTAAGTCCAACTCCAAAAATTGTCTATATATAATTACTAATTCATATTCCTATTAATATGCGATAATACTTTTTCCAAAGTTTTTTTTTGGTCTAAAGTAATGTGCAATAAATACATATTTAATGATTGACTGACCAGAAAATTTTTATCATTTCAGTTATTAAGGCGGTTGAAATTGGACTTCCTGATCAATCAACCATTAAATTTGTAATTATATGCAATATTATTAGAGAATAATTAGCATAGGCTGTGGTTGATAATTTTATATAAATTGACTTTGATATCGACGGCTAAATTTTAAGAATGATTAAGTGACGAGACTTACAGTCATGTGATTTAAATAAGCGGTCATATTTAAAAATCAATGATACTAAAAATATTTTTTAATTAATTATCAACTAACAATGAATAATTAAAAGCAACTACAAAATACTATGATAATATAATAAGTTAAAACTTGTGGATATTTAACAAGGCTCTAACACGTATGTCTTTTGGGAAAGTCAATTAATATATCAGACTCCTTCACAAACGGCAGCGGCTGGGTCGACTTTTTACGTCAACACCATTTCATAAACAAATTATCATTAATTAATTAATTAATCAAACATAAACAAGCCCCTCGACATCACAAATCCGGTCAAGTCGATCCACCATAGGGGTGCTAATTGAGCGAGCGAGCCGAGCTCAACTTGTGATCGAACTCGGCTCGAACCCAGCTCGTTCGTGAGCTCGAAACCGGCTCGATTAAAAGTCAAAAGTCTCTCACTTAAAAAAAAATGCACTCAATGTGGATTGAACCTACAACCTTGATGTCATCAAGGTGAATACTTACCATCTCAACTATCTTACTTTTTTGTTATATATTGTGTGTGTATATATATAAATAAATAAATATAATATAATATAATATAATATAATATAAAACTATATTATTATATTATTTTATCGAGTCGAGTTCGAGTCGAGCCACGAGTCGAATTCGAGTCGAGTTCGAGTTATAACAGAGTCGAGTCGAGTCGAACACGACCTTGCTCAAGCTCAGCTCGTAAGATTCGAGTTCGAGTCGAGTTCGAGCTCGAGCATTTAAATGTCGAGTTTCGAGTCGAGTCAAACCGAGTCGAACGCTAAATGCTCACGAACTGGCTCGCTCAATTAACAACCCTAATCCACCACACAAAAACAAAGAAGTCAAACGCTTCAATCAACAACCGGACCCACACACACATGGACAACACCCGTACCATACGGACACAACAAACCGTCCACCTCCACAAACGGCGGCGGCTGGGCCGTTGAATTAGACGGCGCCGTCGCCACCCTTCATCCCCACCACCGGCCACTGCCGCCGCCGGCGACTCAACCGCCGTCGCATTGGCGTTGTTCGTTTTGGTGATCTCATTCTCTTGCTGCGGTATCGGCGCTTGGGGGAGGGAGTCATCGCTTCCTGCCTGCATTTGGCGTCGTCTTCAAGACTCGGGATGCAGAAACATTCTAGAGCTTTATTGATAGTTTAGATGCATAATGGGAATTAAAGTGCAATAATCTCGTTTAACTTGGCTTCAATATGACCACTTTTTCTAGCTGCTTCATTTCACAAGCTTAAGCAAAAATTAACTTCCGCTGTAGGATATGGATTGGTGCAAGCGCAAAGAGCTG
>JAURVB010011459.1:0-40635 GCA_033002965.1 Piper betle | reverse complement strand
TGAACACATACCCTATACCATGCACATACACACCATATCAATTTCTAACAGGTCTACTTAGGTTACTATTAGATCATGATTATTACTATAACCCCAATTGTTCACAACTTGCTTAAACCCTGTTTTGTTTGGTTTCAACAAACCAACATTTATATAAGAACATAATGCATCATCAACATAAACATGCCTTCAACATCATCATCAAACAATTGTTGCAAACAAACATACCCCTGCCCGTTTACCTTTCTACCACTATACAATTTATTTTTTAACCTTCAATGGCTTGAAAGTTACCGGATTATTAGAATTTGCATGTTATGATTGATGAATTGTGCATTGTAATTACTTATATAAATGTGGATTTAATTTAGAATAAAATATGAAATTTGTGGAATTGTGTGGTGTTAAAAATAGAAGTTATGAAACTAATTAGGGTTATTAAGTAATAATCATGATCTAATGTAAACTAACCTAAGTAGACTTGTTAGAATTGATATAGGTTGATGTGTGACGGTTGATGTGTGATTGTGTTGATTGTGCGTGCATGGTATAGGATATGTGATTCATCATGCGGGCGTTAGTTTTTAGCTTGATTGTGTAGGTACGGTGTAGGAGCTCGCCGCCTAGGCGCGTGGACCCGTTTGGAGCTTCTACCAGGTCCGTTTAGGACTCGTTCTCTGATTTACGCTACTCTCTTGTGTATTTGATTTATTATGTGCAGGACGAGTTAAGTGGCGTTTTATCGGATCCCACTTAACTCGGGCCATTTAGCCAACAGTTCTTTTCCGGATTAATAACCCTCGAGGATGAGATCCCTCGAGTTTGTTTTCGAACTTCAGATCCAGCTCACGTTGCCTTCGGGCCTATTGTATAAATCCCAACCCAGACCTATATATATGTATAGTTTTCGTGTTTTGGTGAGAGACTGAATGAGGGAAATCCGACTACCGTGCTACGCGAGCGGGCACGTGTGTGTCGACAGTGGGCTCTGGAATGGTGTGCGAGCCGTTTCATTCCCGAGGGATCCTGACAACTCCACCTTTGAGTTCCTCAAACCCGGAGAAGTGTGGAGGTTCACGGGTACTGCATTGCAGCGCATGTCTAGACTTGTGGTTTCAAAGGGTACTGAAGGCGACTGCCTGAGAGTACTCGGCCTTCGTGCTCAAGGCCAGGAGTAATATGGAAGGTGCAGAGGGCGGATAGGAACGAGATTTGACGCGAGAAGCAATAGAGAAATGGCCGAGGCATGAGAATGTGAAAGATAGGGGGACGCTGTCGACCCGATGGCGACGGCTCCCGTATGTGCCCTGATGAGAGTTCTTGAGGAAGTATATGGTTTTGATTCAACAGGAGAGTTTGCTCTCCTGTGCCAGATTGATATTAGTTATTTTCCGGGCCGGTAACACTCGTTACTGACGGTTTTTCTATATATATGTAGGTGAGGAATGCGAGCGATGAAAGCTGTCGGGACTGCGGAGGAGCAGCACGGAACCGCGCACACATGTACCTGCCGCGTGTAACGTATAATGATGGTGTGTTATTGTTATGTAAACGATAATTTTGATGTGTTTGTTTGAGTGAATTACTTGTTATGCAACGAACTGATAAATATGAATGAGTAGGGAGCCTTGGAGTACAGACTCGGCTCAGGTAAAAATGAATGAGATAATGGTTGAATGTCATGGTAGATTAGTATGTGTTACCGTATTTTTATAAAATAGTATATATTTTCTTTTGGTTTTTCATTTATTATTTTGTCTTGTCTTTGCTTGTACATCATAGCATGCATGTAGGACTACGTTAGAACCCACGCATCCCATCCATGCATTTCATGTTTGCATCTCCATCTTGAGACACCGAGGGCAGATCCGGGTCGGCTTAACCGAACCCAGTAGATTAGCGAACGGTTCGGTCGCCGGTGACATTTCCGGGTCGGTTCACGGGTGAGCCGAAACGGGGTGTTACAATAGTGGTATCAGAGCTAACCCTTGGTTGATTAAGATGGTAGATGCGTTACAGGTTACATGTGTGCCGAAGCTGCTCCAAGCTGTTCCGACAGGTATTTTTCTGTTTTAATGTTTTTGATTGTAGATTTCCTTACAAATCGGTAGTGTGACAGGCGAGTAGACTAGAGCAGGAACTACTAGCAGGATGGTGACACAGACCCGCCGGACGCAGATCAGGACCCCATCGCCTCCAGTAGCCAGACAGGACAGTCCTAGCCCTGTTCACAGTGACGCCGCCTCCAGTCAACCTAGGACTGCCATGCCACCAGTAGAGGTCAGTGTGCCAGTTTCAGCTAGCCGACGTGGTGAGAGCCATCGTCAAGACAGTCGCCGCGACCGAGATAGTCGTCGAGACCGAGATAGTCGTCGAGACCGAGATAGTCGCCGGGACCGAGACAGTGGTCGTGATAGTTACTGCACCAGAAGTAGTCAACAGGAGAGAGACGCAGCGATCACCAGGTTGGCGGAAGCTCAGATACAAATGCTACACAGTCAGGAAGAATTTAGGAGACAAATGCAGCAGGACCAACAGGAATTCAGGAGAGAGCTCAGACAGATAGCCCTTTCTGTGGCCAGAACTGAGAAGAGACCAGCAGTGGGTGAAGAGGCACCGGGAGAGCCAGTAGTTTCCACAGACCCTATGCCGCCGCCTCCTCCTCCACCGCTGCAACAGAGGGCTACTCCAACGACAGCCCCCTTATTTGCCCCACTTCAGGCGGGGATGAGACCGGACATCAGTGGAACCGCAGCAGTAGGTAGCGGGCAGACTGCAGGCGGAAGTGGAGCTGCAAGATTTGATGGTATACCAGCAGGTACGGGACCACAAATTCCTCGGTATGAGCAAGGAGAAGGATCGAACAGATCAGTGGATACAAGGAAATTGGGACTGTGGCAGTACGAGAAGTTCGTGAAGAATGGTGGACGACCGTTCTTTGGAAAGTTGGACGCGGAAGAGGCATTCTTGTGGATATCGTCAGCCATAGGTGTGTTTGACACTATGGCATGCCCGATGGAGCACCGAGTGCGCATCATCACAGGAGCATTCCAGGACGAAGCCAGGATATGGTGGAGTTCGGTCCAGAATTCTATATTTGCCCATCGTCAGCCCCAGGACATCACATGGGAGGAATTTAGGGCAGAATTCGATGGAAAGTATTTCCCGCCAAACATCAGGAAGAGAAAGGAGCGAGAATTCCAGACGCTGAGGCAGGGACCCATGACGGTGGTACAATACGAGACTAGGTTTAGAGCTCTAGAGAGATTTGCACCAGACTTGGTGTCCACCGAAGAAAGAAGGATAGAGCGTTTTTACGAAGGCCTCCATCACGAGATCAGGATGGCCTATTTGGATAGGAAGTTCGCTACCTTTGGTGATGTAGTGAGAGCTGCAGGCGAGGCAGAACGAGTTATAGCTGCTAGACCTCACCAGGATGTTGACCAGAGGCAGCAACATTCGAGGCCATATCAGCCAGAGCAGGGAGAACAGCAGAGACATCAGTCAGATGCACCAGTTGCCATAAGGGCTATGGATGCCCAAGTTCAGGGCTACAGAGCACCCTTCTGTCAGAATTGCCGACGTCGTCATGGAGGTGAGTGCAGAGCAGGCACAAACACATGCTACAGATGCGGTCAGCGAGGACATAGAGCTGCAGAGTGCAGTGTAGGCACAGACGTGTGCTATAGTTGCGGTCAACCAGGGCATAGAGCTGCAACTTGTCCAACCGGCCAGACCCAACAGGTGACGCTCCCAGCACCACCGCAGAGACTTGCGCTCCCAGGTCCCCAGCAACAACCACAGCAGACAGGCAGAGACCAACAGCCACCGAGGCAGCAGCAGAGAGGACTTGTAGCTATCATGACAGGACAAGAACATCAGGCCTTGGATCAGAGAGGAATGCAAACAACGCCACCAGCAGGACTATCCGTCTCGGTACCACCATGGACAGCTGGGAGGGACACAACCACGATTGCTGAAGCACTGGAGGATACGACAAACGTGACAGGTACGCAAGCGTCTCGCCTTGGATTTCATATTTAGTAGATAGCTACCAGAGTGAAACCTCCTTAATCTAAAATTTCGAGGACGAAATTTTTATAAGGAGGGAAGGTTGTAAAACCCGTGATTCGAGTTAGGGTTTTACGTTACCGAACCAGTCGGTTCGACCGTTGGTTCGAGTCGAGTCAGTTTCATGAATCGCGTGCTGAGTCGAGACCAGCCGTGAGTTATGAGCGATGAGAGTCAGGTGTACCTGAATATATGATGATAACGTCGAGAAGATGGTGAGATACGAGTTATCTGAATATATGAAAGTATGCAGTATTTTTTCTTTTTTATATGTTTGATCGAAGAAATAGTTTTAGGCCGAATAACGCATTAGGACGCGTTTGATTATATTTGGGTGGGTTATTAGTTATAGAGCATGCCATTTGGATGTTGTTGTGTTTGTTTTATTTTATGTGATTTTTCCATATTTTTCTAGATTTTTTTAGAATTTATTACGAACTAGTTATTATTTTGACTCGAGTCGGAATCGAGTCAATACTTATTTACGAAACTGCCACTAGAACATCACTTCATCTTCCCCGACACTCTCCCCCTTTCTAAACCCTAGCCGCCGCCATTGGGTCGCCGCCGCCGCCACTGCCGACGCCGTGCTGCCGCCGATCGACGCCGCCCTGCCCCGCCTTGCTGTCGCCGTGCCGCCCCGACCAACCCCGGCCACCGTCGCGCCGCCACGACGCCGGAATCGCCCCACGAAGCCGCCTCGGTCGTCGCCACTCCGGGCCGGATTCCGCCGCCGTCCGGGCCGCTCCGCCGCCGGTGTGACCCTGACGAGCACCCCCTCGACGTCGCCGACGTTTCCCCCACCATCCCGACCGCCGTCGAGGCCGGCCGGAGCCCCGATTGGAGAACGCCGCCGCCGCCGCCCGTTTTCAACGTCGCCGCCGACGGCCATCGCGGCCTCGGTTGCTCTGTTTGACACCGCCATCGGACCAAGCTCGTCGAGCTGGTGCCGATAGACCCCTTGATTGCCCCGTCCCGAATCGTCGCCGGAAAACCGTCGGAATCCGCCGGAAAACCGCCGATACTCGCCGGAAAACCGCCGGAACCGTCGGAAAATTGGATTCGAGGGAAGTCCGCCGGATCATCCGCCGAACGCACCCGGTCCAATCTGATCGGACTTCGGACGCCGCTAGGTGCCGAATTCGAGTTTCGAGCCGCGAAACGGAAACCCTAGCCGTCGCCGATTTTCGACGACGCGAGGTATAATTTATTTTAACTTAATTATTTGAAAGTATTGATTATTAGAATTTGCATGTTATGATTGATGAATTGTGCATTGTAATTACTTATATAAATGTGGATTTAATTTAGAATAAAATATGAAATTTGTGGAATTGTGTGGTGTTAAAAATAGAAGTTATGAAACTAATTAGGGTTATTAAGTAATAATCATGATCTAATGTAAACTAACCTAAGTAGACTTGTTAGAATTGATATAGGTTGATGTGTGACGGTTGATGTGTGATTGTGTTGATTGTGCGTGCATGGTATAGGATATGTGATTCATCATGCGGGCGTTAGTTTTTAGCTTGATTGTGTAGGTACGGTGTAGGAGCTCGCCGCCTAGGCGCGTGGACCCGTTTGGAGCTTCTACCAGGTCCGTTTAGGACTCGTTCTCTGATTTACGCTACTCTCTTGTGTATTTGATTTATTATGTGCAGGACGAGTTAAGTGGCGTTTTATCGGATCCCACTTAACTCGGGCCATTTAGCCAACAGTTCTTTTCCGGATTAATAACCCTCGAGGATGAGATCCCTCGAGTTTGTTTTCGAACTTCAGATCCAGCTCATGTTGCCTTCGGGCCTATTGTATAAATCCCAACCCAGACCTATATATATGTATAGTTTTCGTGTTTTGGTGAGAGACTGAATGAGGGAAATCCGACTACCGTGCTACGCGAGCGGGCACGTGTGTGTCGACAGTGGGCTCTGGAATGGTGTACAAGCCGTTTCATTCCCGAGGGATCCTGACAACTCCACCTTTGAGTTCCTCAAACCCGGAGAAGTGTGGAGGTTCACGGGTACTGCATTGCAGCGCATGTCTAGACTTGTGGTTTCAAAGGGTACTGAAGGCGACTGCCTGAGAGTACTCGGCCTTCGTGCTCAAGGCCAGGAGTAATATGGAAGGTGCAGAGGGCGGATAGGAACGAGATTTGACGCGAGAAGCAATAGAGAAATGGCCGAGGCATGAGAATGTGAAAGATAGGGGGACGCTGTCGACCCGATGGCGACGGCTCCCGTATGTGCCCTGATGAGAGTTCTTGAGGAAGTATATGGTTTTGATTCAACAGGAGAGTTTGCTCTCCTGTGCCAGTTTGATATTAGTTATTTTCCGGGCCGGTAACACTCGTTACTGACGGTTTTCCTATATATATGTAGGTGAGAAATGCGAAGCGATGAAAGCTGTCGGGACTGCGGAGGAGCAGCACGGAACCGCGCACACATGTACCTGCCGCGTGTAACGTATAATGATGGTGTGTTATTGTTATGTAAACGATAATTTTGATGTGTTTGTTTGAGTGAATTACTTGTTATGCAACGAACTGATAAATATGAATGAGTAGGGAGCCTTGGAGTACAGACTCGGCTCAGGTAAAAATGAATGAGATAATGGTTGAATGTCATGGTAGATTAGTATGTGTTACCGTATTTTTATAAAATAGTATATATTTTCTTTTGGTTTTTCATTTATTATTTTGTCTTGTCTTTGCTTGTACATCATAGCATGCATGTAGGACTACGTTAGAACCCACGCATCCCATCCATGCATTTCATGTTTGCATCTCCATCTTGAGACACCGAGGGCAGATCCGGGTCGGCTTAACCGAACCCAGTAGATTAGCGAACGGTTCGGTCGCCGGTGACATTTCCGGGTCGGTTCACGGGTGAGCCGAAACGGGTGTTACATTTTTAGTATCACACCTTTGTTAAAATGTTGTATCACATCTCTTCCTCTAAATATACCAATAATGTATTTCAAAATATTTCTTGATTGATAATTTTTTTTTTGAAAGATTACTATCTTAAAATGTATAAATAACTATGAAACAATTACATTATCTAGTATTTTTTTGTTCTTTTATATTTTTTTATTCATTTATAATTAATTATTTGGTATTCTTTTTATGCAATGTATTAGTCTTTTTCTTTAATTCACTTCTTCATTATTAATATCATTAATTTTTTTATTTTTTGAAATTTTTTTATTCGCAGTTATATTATCCTTTATCAATATTTCATCTTTAATTATTTACCCCCCCCCTTTTTTGGATTTTTCTCTTTTTAATATTTTCATTCTATTTTTTTTGTTTTTCCCAAAAATATATTTATTTTTGCATTGGGCACATTGTGACATATTTTACATTTATATATTGATGATTTTCTCCCCTAAAATTAATACATATTTTTAGTACATTTTTTAAATATCATGATCATTTTTACTCTTTTTAAAAAATTATTTTTGAATTTATTTTTTTAAAAGATACGTCAATATAAACTTTCAAGGATGGTAAACTTTTAATGGGTATGAATATGTTTATATCGACTGAGGTATGATTTATAAAATGAACTTAGAGATTAAAAAAGACTCGAGGAATAATTAATGAAAAAATTAGAATCTTAAGTCCCTAGATCCAGAACTTTTTCTTGGCCACTAAAATGGCATTAACGGTTATATATCCTCTTCAAATAAAATCTTCACTAACTTCTCTCTCCCGTCATGCTATTTCTTCTTTACCTTCACCCTAGCCGCCGTCAAGTAGCCATTACCCCTTCCAGCCTACTCCTCCAACCCCATCTCTTCCGCCCCATGTGCCGCCAATGTTAGTTCCCTGCTTTGGCTGTAGGTCAACCACTGTCCACGGGCATAGATAAATTTATTGCTCTTCCAAAATGAAAGCACACATAAAAGTTGAAATTCTGTGTATATGCCCTACTGACTTAAATATAAAAGCAGAGCAAAAATTCGGGCTAATGGTGGGCTATGTAACAAATCAACACTAAAGAAGTGCTAGCTAACCACTCCAACGAGTTGGCACCAAAAGAAATGCTAGTCAACTATTCCAAAGCAAGCGCATGGAAGAAGATCGATTATTTTTTCAGAAGTTGAGAGAATTTTTCTCCAAAGCAGGTGGAGAAAGTTGGAGACAAGGCGAACTAGAAAGAAGGGTTCGGGAAATTATTATGAGAGGGCTGAGATGCGCCTTGGGTAGAAATCTTTTTCCGCCCACACTTTGATCTGGGCCGCCAATTATAAAGGCAGCTTAGATGCATTGTTTTAAAATAAATATTAATTTTTTCTCAAAGGCACCGAGCGTGACGGCGCCGCCTCCGGCCAAGGGCGGCAAGTGTGCCGCCTAAGGCCATGGGCAGCCATGTCTGGCTGCCCCAGCCAAATCCAGTATACGCACTGGCCACACAGTTGGATCAGGCCACACGACTTATGGGCGTCCAGACATGGCCTACCACAGTTGGATCAGGCCACACGGCCTTATGGGCGGTGCAGCCAGATTTGGCCGCCGCTAACTCCAGCCGTTGCATGTTAGACCTGGCTCTCCACGATCAGATCTGGCCGGGGATGGCCAGGTCCAGCCAACAGTGAATAGACCTAGCCAGCGGCAGCCAGTCTTGGCCTCCCAGCCCGATAAGGCCACATGGAGGAGGGTGAGGGAGGCACCACTAGGGAGGAAGGAGGAGGGCAAGGGCGAGGCGTCGAGGAGGGGGAGGGAGGCACTGCCAGGGAGGTGGCGCCGGAGCTTGACTGCAGAGTTGTCCGCAGCGAGGGCGATTGCGAAGGCGGCGATGGGAAGACGAAGGAGAGGATGACATGACATGGGAGTGGGTTGCCAGCACCAGCATGGCGAGGGAGGCGACCGGCTGTTGGTATGAGGTGGAAGCGGCAACTAAGGTTGGCCGATGGGGAGAGGAGTGGTGGCGGCAGCCCAGGAGGGGGAAGGTATTTCTTTTAATAATAAGAATAGATCTGAGTTGTCCTTGTAATCGGACGGCCTAAATCAAGATCGGGGTAGAAATTCTTTTTGCCCTGGGCTCATAATCACTTTAACCATTTATTATTAGATTGTTGGCCATCCGATTACTTTTGGTCATTGTGGAAAGTTGCAATTTTATTGTAACCCCACTGAAGTGGATACTAATGATCCCCATAATTAAATACAATAGTTAGTCCCAGCTTCGTCTTCATCAGGCGCAACCCTAGAGTGCGGCTGCTCAACCAGGATCACCCTCTCTTTTTGGATAAAGGAAAAAGTGAGTAGAAGAAATGCAAGCAAATAATTATTCATTAGATATTGGGCAAAAAAGTATGGTGTTTAAACTTTTACATTGAGTACCGTGTGATTAATGAATTTTTCATTAAGATTAGTTTATTTTTACATTAATTTTTTAAATTTTGATTTTTCTCCTGTTTGTCTTTTTCCTAGAACTCGATAATGATAAAAATAATAATTGATTTATATCTATTAAACTTAATAGTTTAGTTTCTTCCATAATTTTTAAATTTGTAGTTCAATTAATTAAATTGAAATAATTTTAATTTAATAAGTTATATATTTAATAATCGTAATATTAATCTATTTTTGAAACTAGAGCCTGTACAATACACGGGTTTATGACTAAATTTGACTAATGGAGCAATGTTCAACTATAAGCCTAATTAATCGAATTCATGTGAGTCTGTAACATCCAGATTCGGCTCACATCCGCGACTCAAACTAAAGTATTAAATCTTGGATTGCTACTCTTACTCAACTTAAATACACGGTCACCCACAACACAGACCTAACAACTCGAGTGTGTTAAAAAATTGAAAGGCTCGAGAGAATCTAATACGCAACTAAAACACACGTGATCACACAAAAAACATGCACTGTTACTTAGAGTTGGGCTCATGCAAATGAGATCATTCTAACTGAATCCAAATTGTTAAGGAGACTTCAAATCTTCGAAAAAGATTCGGCAGAGTCTGATAAGTTAGGATGTGGAAAATTTTTTTATAAACCTATATAATTTCACAAAATTTCACAATTTGTAAAAATCACATGTAGACATTCACATTTCACACATAGAAGCATCTCAGAGGTGTTTCACCTCGAACACATCACATCATCGATAATTTTCATTACAAGTTTATTTTATTCTTCAGACGGTTGATTTGCCTAGTCTTCACGTAGGTCTTTGAACCGCAAATAAAACCCCGAAGCTTTGCTTCCATCGCCAATCGTGCTGCCGGCGACCGTCGCCGCCCCGATCCGGCTACAGCCTTGACACCCTCGACCACCAGCGACCTTCCTGATTGGAGCGGAGGCCATCGCTACCCAAGCTGGCCGGATCTAGCTACCCATCGCCGCCACCACTGTTTTAGTCATTTCAGACGAGCCGCTATCTCAAGCTAGCCACGTTGCCTCGGTGGCTCCTTAGTAGTGCCCTTCGAGCTGTTCACGTGAGTATATGATGTTTTCTTTCATATGAGGTTTGCTCTTCACAGCCAGCTTGTTATAGTTATTTTATTTTCCTGACCAGTTACACTTGTTACTGACGTGTTTTTATACTATATGTAGGTAATAATCATGAGTTGGAGAAGCCAGCTTGGATCGGAGGAGCACTAGTGTCGCTTGCACACATGTCAGTCGATTGAGTGATTATATTGTATTTATGATGTTATTATATAGTGAATGGTGTGATTAAATGTTTGAGACATGATGATGTGACATGATTAAATGTTAAGACATGATAGAATGTGAAACATGAATGGAGTGCGCATTGAAGTGTTATGGGTTGAGACCCTAGTTCTATAATGAGTTTACAAGTATATTAGATTGTGTGTAATGAAATTGTTGATATATGCATATATATTAGCATATGTTATTTTAAGAGGGTGGACCCTAATAGCACCTTTAGAGAAACTTCGTCCGTTGTATTTTAGAATTTTTATTAATTTTGATCGTAATCGTATTGTTGTATGAATTACCTTGCACGTCATCCATGTAATATCATGTTAGGATTTTGAGCATTTATCCATGCATGACGAGTCGTACCTTCATCTTAAGACGCCAAGATTAGATCCGCACGAGTTGTGTTCGGTTAGTCGACCAACCGGGGCCTAGTAACATACCGGTTCGGTTCACGAGCGTGACCGAATTTCGAGTGCTACACCAGGGCTTGGAGAATTTTTGCATCAAATGGTTAGACCTACATTCCCCATAGTATACAGTCTACAAAATAGTTGAAATACATGTTGGTAATAATAATTTTTCATACATTGTAAGATAGGGTAATTTTGTATTTTGAGGCTAACAAGCTCTTACACATAAATTTAAAGTGGCTTACTAGCCCAGAATACTATTTTCATAACACAGTCTGTTGGTCTCACATTGGTAATCATATTAGCTCAGTAGCCCTACATAATATTTACATTATATGCCCACTGGCTCCACATTAACATGAGCAAACCACACACAATAGTAACCAAGTTAGCCATCTCATAAGTCATTCTCGATCTTTACGTCTCTCTGACTAAAACTGTGAGATCCCTTAACTTAGTCCCACATTTAATACCTATGAGGATAAGATCATTTTATAAGTATGAATAGACAATTGATCTTTAACTTGGTTAACCACTTTTTCAAAGATGACTTAGTCCATTATGTTGCACTTTAGGCCGGGTCGCTACAAATGGCATCAAAGTCTCTTGGATCCGTGTTAGATGGTGGGTTGGACCAGGACGTTGGCTAGGTTGTCGGTCACGGGCCAAAGAAGGTCGTGGGTTGGGGCTAACAACGAGCAAAATGTAGGAATTTTGAGGACAAAATTTCTAAGGTGGGTGATTGTAAGATCCCTTAACTTAGTCCTTCATCTAATACCTACTAAGATAAGATCATATTTATAAGTGGGAATGATTATAGATCTTTAACATGGTTAACCACTCTTTAAGAGATGATTTAGTCCATTATGTTGCACTTTGGGCCGGGTTGTTACAAATGGTATCAAAGTCTCCTAGATCCGTGATAGATGGTAGGTTGGACTAGGGACGTTGGCTAAGCTACTGGTCACTAGCAAAGAAGGTCGTGGGCTGGGGCTAGCAGAGTCAAGTGTAGGAATTTCGGGGATGAAATTTCCTAAGGTGGGTGGATTGTGAGATCCCTCAACTTAGTCCCACATCTAATACCTAGTAGGATAAGATCTTATTTATAAATGAGAATAGAGTATAGATCTTTAACTTGGTTAATCACTTTTTAAAAGATGACTTAGTCCATTATGTTACACTTTGGGCCACGTCGTTACAAAATATAATGGTTGTACTATATATATATATATATATATATATATATATACTCGTGAGACCCCTCAACTTAGTTTCACATATAATACCTACTGAGATAAAATCTTCTTTATAAGTGGGAATGCACTATAGATTTTTAACTTAGTTAACCACTTTTAAGAGATGACTTAATCTATTATGTTGCACTTTAGGTTGGATCATTACAAATAGTATCAGAACCTCCTGGTTCCATCTTAGATTGTGGGATGGACAAGGGACATTGTGGGATGGACAAGGGACGTTGGCTAACCTGCCAGTCACGTGCCAAAGAAGGTCATGGCTAAGGGTAGTAATGGGCCAAGTGTAGAAATTTTGAGGATGAAATTTCCTACGGTAAGTGGATTATGAGATCCCTCAACTTAGTCCCAAATCTAATACCTAATAGGATGAAATCTTATTTTTAAGTGGCAATGAATTATAGATCTTTAATTGGTTAACCACTTTTGAAGATATGACTTAGTCTATTATATTGTACTTTGGATCGGGTTGTTACAAAACCTACAACACCATACTATGGAAAACATATGTCAGTAATCAAAGATTATCGGTCCGAAAATAACCATAGAAAAATATTTCTAAACTGACAAATGGATAACACATCAATTATAGGAAACTTCATTATGTAATAAAAAACTCCTCCGCACCTATGCATCATACTGAAATATGATCAATATAGCCTAATTATAATCATAGAAATATACATGAACATAAACATGAAGTAGAGATACTGACAGTAACATGCTAGTACTATGACTAATAGGGCCTAAACCATAATCACCACCATATCCTGGATATTCTTAATGGGAAGTCACACCATAATCACCACGTCATTTCATAGTTTGGATACACTCAATAGAAAGCATGCACATGCAAGATATACATACTACTAGTAGGTAATAGAGCTTTTATATAAATATAATATATATATATATATATATATATATATATAAATTAACCATCAAACTGAGTACTATAGGTGGGTATCGACCGGGCCCTTTGGTGGGCACCATGCTCCCATCCATCATGTACACATAGAAAATCTGAAAATCATAACATATGTATAAAGCTTAGGAAGGGCTGATAGATAGCGCTAAAGCGACTTTTGATCTGGATTTCATGTTCTCGAAATTCACATCAAGGGATCTCAACCTTGATATTCTATTAATCCAAAAACTTACTAAGATGGCCCGTAGGTAGTAGGATCTAATAAAATGCAATTAACTATGTCTTACGATGTCAATCAAAACTATAATAGAGCCAAACAGGAGATCAAACAGAGAAGATTCTTAACATACCTGTGAGGCAAGCTCCATGTCCTAACTTGACGAGCTCGACTCCGCACAACCTAATAAATGAAGACCACTACTCAATCCTTGAATAATTTGTGCGTGCAATGACATGAAGTCAATCCTAAATGCAGCAGATAATGTGGCATGCAAGGCAAAAAATTTAAGCACACCACATCTCACAACAATCACATTACATTCACATGCTAAGTGTGCCAAAAACTCACGAGATTCCGATAAATCAATGAAGATGAAGAAAAGAATACTTCGATATTTTATGAAATATATTTCGGGACTCAACCCACGTACTTAAATATAACAAGAAATATCGAGGCACCTAAAAGATCTAAGGCAATTTATCTGATATATGTGACATACTATTCTAGAATATGATTTTGGATCAATTATTTAAATTCAACCCTGATGATAATTTTGTTGTAGCGACTTCAATCTACAAAACTTGAAAATCTCGTGTCACACCCAACCCATGCTAGTAAATTAAAGATTATTATTATTAAAATAATCTTATATCATTTCATTGTTAAGATAATTAATTTAATTATCAATCTACTTAAGATTTACAAGCCGTGATTATTTTACAACCAAATACAAATTAAAATATTATTATTTTAACTATTTACTTAATTAATCAATTGGGCATGCAAAATGAGATCACCTAAATGTAGCCGAATAATTATAAAGCTTTAATCTTTTTAAAGTTCCAACTGTCGTTACATAGATTTAGTCAATAGATTTTACAAATTTAAAAGAACACGATTATTTTATGATATTTAAGACCCAAAAATCACACTAACCATAAAAATCATATTTTTATTATAAAATTAACAAAAAATTACTAGATCTACATGATGTGATAATGATTTAGTTATCTACATGCCTCATCACTGAGATCTAAATGTAAACAATGGCCAAAATGAAAAGAAATGAAGGAAGGAGGTGTACCTCGATTAGAAGAAAAGGAAGGGGGAAAGAGGAAAAAGTGAGGTCCAAATGGTGGCGGTAGTGGCCCATGGCAACGGCAGCAGCTTGTGACAGTGACAGTGGCTCCACGGTGGTGGCAGTGGTTGGGAGACAAAAGAAGTGGTTGGGAGAAAGAAGAAGGAAGAGGGAGGGGACAACCAACAGGGGGGAGGAGGAGAGGTAGAAGGGAACGGAGGCGAGAAGAAGGAGAAGAGGAAGGAAGAAGGGGAAGGGAGGGAAGAGGGAAGAGGAGAGAAGAGGAGGAAGCAAGAAGAAGAGAGGGGGAAAGAGTGAGTGACGACTAGGAGGGAAGAGAATAAAAAGAAAGAAGAGAAAAAGGACGAAGGAGAGAAAATGAGAAAAAAAAGGTGGAGGGAGAAAAGGGAAAAGAAAAGAAAGGAGGTAGGGAAAAGGAAAGGGGGAAAAATAGAGAAAGGGAAAAAAAAGGGAGGGGAAAGAGAAAGGGAGAGAGAGATGCCCGAAATATATAGGATACAACTCTATGCCCAACGTGACCTAAATGCACGCCACGCATGAAACAGGCGTAGATATACCTAATGTCGAAGCCTACAACAATACACAATAATCCTCCTAATACTAGGGCAATCAAACCAGCCAACTGCATACTAGTCGAATCGAACCATCGACAAATCACACGTAAAATATTGGGCCGATGGATTGGGTTTTACATAGGTGACTGCGTGTAAATATGGACTTTATCCTCAAATAACCAACCACCAAATAAGATTTAAAATTTTAATCATTTAAATTGCTACCAATAATAGTGATTTTAAATCTCCTGTATCATATTACATGAGTTGTTCATCTATCCCCTTACTGGGCTTGTCCGTTCAGTGGATTAGACAGAACATTATTATCCATAATGGGCCTTGTCTTTTAGCAGGAGATCCTCAGATACATGCCCTGTCTGGGCTTTGTCCCAACTGTGCTTTCCTCGCGTGAAAGTCAGTAAATTAACTAATTTGATACAATGCAAGAGAGAAAATCTGGTGTCTACAAGGCTTTGTTCTCTGCGCATCCAAATCTCACAAAATCTGGGCCTTCAACATACAATAATCGTCATTTTTTAGGATTTAAACATTAATTAATCAATTAATACCCATTTTAAATGTTTACAGAAACTAAAGTGAATGATAATAACCTATCGAAGCACCTTTATGATATTTAAAATAGATGGCACAAATTAACTTTGGGCTGGTTGAGTAAAAAGAATGAGGAGCCACATGCACCAGAATTTCCGGAAAAGATGACACTGGGGTTTTCATTGTAAAATAAAAATAAATTTATGTTAAATCTTTATATTATTAGTATTTTAAGATTTATACAATTATTATTATCATTCTAATGCTAGTCTTAATTAGATTAGGGTATGTAGAGATTAGAGTTTCAAGGAGGTATAAGGGTATGACATACATACATATATACACTATATTACTATAGTATACAAAAATTAAGAAACCCTTAAACGGCTCAACCGCAGCCAATGTTGGTAAACCTTAGCGGCTAAAATCAGTCCAAAACAACTCTCGAAAACTAAACCTATCCCAATGGAAGCAAACATAAAATCAAAAATGTAAAACGCAAATCGCATGGGCGTCATTGGGAAAGTCTATGTACACACTACACACACTGAAACACTTTGGGGGTTAGTGAAACCCGATCTAAATATAAATTAATAAAATAGATAGTGTTTTATATTATAAATAAAATTATATTTTTTAATGAGTCTAAATTATAAATTTATAGTGTAACTATTTTGAGACTAAAACATGTGTACTCTGATTAAAGAGTATGTAGTATATTTTGAGCGAGATTAAAAATCATAAAAAAGTTATGTTAAAAAACTCGTCCATCTAACGTAGATTCACATAACAGGCTTACCCAATGTAATAACAACGCCGCAGCCCTGTCTCTCGGATCCTCACACCCCAAACCCATCGCATATCGCTCGTTAAGTGTAGCTCCCATGGCGGCCGCCGCCGGACACTCCTCCATCTTCCTCACCACCACCGCCGCCGCCGCCAATAACAAGGGCGCCCTCCCCTTCCCCAAATCCGTACCCCGACGCGCTGCCAAGCCGTTCTCCGTCTCCGCCGCCCTCCTCGACTCCTCCAAGCACGTAACCACCGCTCGTGATCACCATGACAGCTACGACAACGATTTGTTCGCGTCGCGTTTCGGCCCCGACGAGCCGCGCAAGGGGGCGGACGTGCTTGTGGAGGCACTGGAGCGGGAGGGGGTGATCGACGTCTTCGCCTACCCCGGCGGCGCGTCGATGGAGATCCACCAGGCCCTCACCCGCTCCGCCGCCATCCGCAACGTCCTCTGCCGGCACGAGCAGGGCGAGATCTTCGCCGCCGAGGGCTACGCCCGCATCTCCGGCCGGCCCGGCGTGTGCATCGCCACCTCCGGGCCCGGCGCCACCAACCTCGTCTCCGGCCTCGCCGACGCCCTCCTCGACAGCGTCCCGCTCGTGGCCATCACCGGCCAGGTTCCCCGCCGCATGATCGGCACCGACGCCTTCCAGGAGACGCCCATCGTCGAGGTCAGCCGCTCCGTCACCAAGCACAACTACCTCGTCCTCGACGTCGACGACATCCCCCGCGTCGTCCGGGAGGCCTTCTTCCTCGCCTCCTCCGGCCGCCCCGGCCCCGTCCTCATCGACGTCCCCAAGGACATCCAGCAGCAGCTTGCCGTCCCCGACTGGGACCGACCCATGAAGCTCCACGGCTACCTCTCCCGACTCCCCAAGCCCCCGAGCCCGCCCAGTTGGAGCAGATCCTCCGCTTCCTCTTCGATTCGAGGAGACCGGTGCTCTACGTCGGCGGCGGCTGCCTGAGCTCCACCGCCGAGCTCCGCCGGTTCGTGGAGCTGACGGGGGTGCCGGTGGCCAGCACGCTGATGGGCCTCGGCTCCTTTCCCAGCTCCGACCCGCTCTCCCTGCAAATGCTCGGGATGCACGGCACCGTGTACGCCAACTACGCCGTCGACGGCGCCGACCTCGTTCTCGCCTTCGGCGTCCGCTTCGACGACAGGGTGACGGGCAAAGTCGAGGCCTTTGCGAGCCGGGCCAAGATCGCTCACATCGACATCGACCCCGCCGAGATCGGGAAGAACAAGCAGCCCCATGTCTCCATCTGCGCCGACCTCAAAACCGCGCTGTGGAGGATCAATCTCATGCTCGAGGAGAGGATCCAATCGACCGGCCAGCAGCTCGATTTCTCGGCGTGGAGGGACGAACTCGAGGAGCAGAAGAAGAAGCACCCACTGAGCTACAAGACCTTCGGCGACGCCATTCCACCCCAGTACGCAATCAAGGTGCTCGACGAGTTGACGAATGGCGAAGCAATCATCACCACCGGCGTCGGGCAGCACCAAATGTGGGCGGCGCAGTGGTACGGCTACAAGGCCCCCCGGCAGTGGGCGACCTCGGGCGGCCTCGGGGCGATGGGGTTCGGCCTGCCGGCGGCCATCGGCGCCGCCGTCGCTGCCCCAGGAGCCGTCGTCGTCGACATCGACGGCGACGGGAGCTTCATCATGAACGTCCAGGAGCTGGCCACTATCCAGGTGGAGAACCTGCCGGTGAAGATAATGGTGTTGAACAACCAGCATCTGGGCATGGTGGTGCAGTGGGAGGACCGGTTCTACAAGGCCAACAGGGCTCATACCTACCTGGGCAACCCAGAGAAGGAGTCGCAGATCTTCCCGGACTTCTTGAAGTTTGCAGAGGCTTGTGATATACCGGCCGCGAGGATCACAAGAGTGGGCGAGGTGGTAGGTGCGATCAAGAAGATGTTGGATACGCCGGGGCCTTACCTGTTGGACGTGATTGTGCCTCACCAAGAGCATGTTCTGCCGATGATCCCCAGCGGCGGGGCGTTCAAGGATGTGATCACGAAGGGGGATGGGAGAGTGAAGTACTGATCATCTCTGATCTCTTCCATTTTTTATTGTTCTAGCTGGGAGCTTGTTAATCAAGAGATGAGCACACTAGAGTTTGCCGGGAATTGTGTAAATGGTTCTTGGCGATGTTCTTTTCTGTCGCTGCGCTGCTATATATATGTTTGGATGCGGATGATGTTTATTGTGGGATTTGGAGATTGTTTTTAAGATTTAGCAATGTTTTTTGGGGTTGGTATGATATGCCGATGCAGTGTAATAGCTTAATTTATATGAGCGATCTTTGCCTGGGACCTGTAAGGTCTTCTGGGTTCTTCTCTTGAATGCCTATGATTATCGAGAACTACGTGAGAAATTTATGCAGCAATAAGTTTAAAAGAACTTGTCCTGTCAAGTTTCTAAACGAGAACAAAAGTTTACTTGCTTTTTTCCGAAGACAACCAATTAAGTTGTGTTGGTACGTTAATTGTTTGAAAGCTATAGTTTTTTCCTTCTCTTGTCGGGGAAGCTCCATCGTACTAGAGTTTAAGAATCAAACGGACAACGCTAAGCTGTTCCTAGATTAGCTGATAGTACACGCAGACTGGCTGCTTACTGGGGAAAAAACAATTGGAGACGTTAGAGTGCTCTCCTTATCACCTTCTTGACCACGGGCCACCACATTAAAGTTCATCTGTCGCTTCAATTTTTTGCCACATAGTCCATAGTCGTAATCTGAGATGGTGGATTCCACGATGTTTTATTTCATGGTTGTAATCTGAGACAGTTCGAATTCGCCATACAAAAAGAAACTATATAAAATGTAGTATAACTCATTAGATCATTTGAAAGAGAGGAATCAGCAGGAAGAAAGGGATACGCTTGAAAAAACTTGAGATTTATTTTACGAGCTGTAATCCATCCAGGACTAATTCTTCTTAGAAGAGAGGAGACATTGATTATGGATTCTCGACCCCAAATCAATCCATTTATTCATCTCTATAACTCCTCTAAACAACAGAGAAGACGCTTGAAGATGATTGCAGTCATGGTATGTCCTCTAAAAAGGCTCAGTTAAGTCGAAATAATAGTATCTTCAAAGAGCTGCACTCCCTGGACAAGGAATCGAGCAGCAAAATAGGAGATGGGAGATATTTTCTGGCCTTTCACGACACATGACACATTCCATCGTTTTAGTTATACCCCCTAATAACAAGAAGGTTATCAAAAGAAAGTAGAGACTTTGTCCTAAAACTCTTTCACCAAAAGAGAAGTCTTGGGAGGGCAAGAAAGCTTCCACCAAGTCTTATAAACACTTAAAAATAAAAGTCTTGTAATCTCTTGGAATATAAGCGTGATTTATGTGATTGAACATGTTTTGCACAGAAAATTTGTCACGCTTGTGTTCAAATATTAAACACCACTGAAATCTATTATTTTGACCTTACGTGGACGGCTCAACCAGGAATCTCCGCGTACATATTTTTTATTTTTATCGATATATCCTGAAAGGAGAGAGACATCTCCAATAAATTATCTCTTTGAGGAATTCACGATTAAAGGGTACTTTAATATACGATTTATGATTCAAAGGTATCTTATATGTTATTTATGATTTAAAGGTTATTTTTTAATAACTTAACTACCAAGTCTTTGGGTTTAGGTTTAATAATAAAATCAGTTCTTTTTAAAATAATTGGGATAAATTTGACCACTGCTCAACCAAAGACAGCTAGATCTAGTCACCGCCTAGTTGCTACTATTAGCTATGGTGGCTTGATTTTGGTAGTCACCGCCTAGTTGCTACTATTAGCTATGGTGGCTTGATTTTGGTGGCCATCTAGATTTGGCCATTGTAGGGCTGGGACCCAAACTGACAATCAGATCTGGCTACTACTTAGCGAGGAGGGCCAAATTTTGGCGTGTCTTAAAATATAAAACTTCAATTTTAGGTTAGGGTTTTACTCACTTGTTGTTTAGCTCAATTCGAGTTAGTCTCGAGTCATTTCAAGTTAATTCAGTCTTTCAGACCATAAATATGGGACCAAGATGGTAATATAAGCATGTTATGAAATATGAGTAAGCCCGATATACTAATGATAGCTTCAATTTTGGTATAACAGAGCATGAGTTATCAGTGTATACTCGAGGTATATAGATTTATTTTCTTGTGTTAGCCTAGGGTGTTAGGATTAGATCTAAGTTATTGTAGTGTTTAGTATCCATTTGAGCTTTTTAGGGCATCTCTTTACATACATCATAGAGATTTTAAACTATCAAATTGCCCCTATGGGCCAATTTGATTTGAGTCTAAGATTTTCATCCTATTGAGTTCAAAATTTCAAGACTTATTTAACTTTCTTTACTGGATTTCCATTCATAAAGCCACTTTTAGAATTTGAGTTAGTTTCGATTTTTTCAACATCGATCCCAGCTTTCCGTGTATATATATATATATTGTATATAACCTAGGTAGACTCCATTAGGCCCACTAGTTATCGAGCGTTTAGATCATGTCATGTGGCAAGATCAGAGTCGTCCACAACAGCCTTAGCATTGACCAACTAGATTTCAAGAGATTTTCTCTCATATTTTCAGAATATTTTCTACCCCTAGCTCTAGCCCTCCGCTGGCCACCTGACTATCAACTCATAACTGTCATCACCACCAATGACAACATTTTGTTCGTCGTTTCTCACCACCACCACCGTCTTTCGGGGCATTTTTCGGTACTGGCAAGCCACTTCCGATGAAGCCTAGATAGATTCCCCTCATCGAGGGTGAGATTTTGAGACATGCCAGGTCATGATCGCCGTCAGTGACTGTTGTCACTCCCAACCGCATTTTTGTCAGCACTTTTCGACAACGGGCACTGGTGGCCCTATCAGCCTGTTTGGCTTGTCCGCCTGTTTGCTTGCTCCCATGTTCGTGTCAGCCTATTCACGCTTGTGTTCGCATCTAGCTACCTGGCCCAATTAACCAAGTCTAGCTTAGCTCGACCAAGAGCTCAACTCGGTTGAGTCAACTTGATCTAACTCGGCTGACTCACTCCAGTTGACTCGACAACTTATGTTTTCCTATTTTCAGTAATTTGAGACTCTTTAAGGTAGTTTAAATGCATATTCACATTATTTGGCTTATCTTGATATTATGATTACTTTTCTTTATTAATTAATTAATTTATTTATTTATTCATTATTGTTTATTTTTTATTATTTAAATAATTGTTGTATGTGATGAATGCTCATATGATTATTTATTATTATCGATGATGTGTTTATTTATTTACATTATTCTTATTAATGTTTATCCTATATACTTTAATTATTTATTTATTTATTATTTATTTTCTTGTACACATGTTATTATTTATTTGTGTTTAGTTGTATGTTCATATGTTGATAATTGAATTGTTATTATTCATGATATTAATCACAATTAGCTATTTATTTATTTATTAAATTATTTATTTATTTGATTTTTTATTTATTTGTGTATGTGTTGATATTAAATCACACTTAATTGTATATTTATTTAGTGTTATTTAATAGTTATTATTATTTATTATTTATTATTTTATGTTAATCATCCACTATTGTTCTTACTATTGTTTTTAGTATTATTTTTTATTTATTTGACTTATTTTATTTATTTATTTCTTTAGTGCTTGCATGTGCTTTATTTTGCGTGCCAATTGTTGTTCATTTATTTCATTTGCTTTGCTTATTGTTTGTGATGTTAATGTTGATTTGAGCACACTCCACGACCATGCATCATATAGAATTATCAGCATTTTACTTAGTAGTGGGTTTTGATGTAGGATTCCGAGTTCGAGCTCGTCATAGATGTACTGTTACACTTAGAGGTTGGACCACATGTCCGTTAGGACTCTTCTCAAATTTACCATTCTAGTCTATCATGGATTTGATATTTAAATTATAGGACGTGTTAAATGGTTATTTTATTGGATCCCACTTAATACTGACTATCTATACATATTTTACTTTCATGATTAATAATCATAGAGGATAAGATCCCTTGTATTGATTTCAAACTTAGCTCTACCTCACGTTACTTTCGAGCCTACTTATATGTTTCCCTTCAAAGCCCTATATATAGTTTTTACTGAGTTTTCAGTGAGACGAAAGTTGGTAAATTTGACCTCGCCTATATTATGAGCGGGTACATACGCAAGTCATAGTTGGTTCTTGATTAGTGAGAGAGCTGTTCCATTCCTGAGGATCCTGAAATCCTGTCTTGAGTTTCCTCACACCCGGAGAAGCATGGAGTAGATGAGTATTATTGTGTACAGCGTATGTCTAGACTTGTGGTATCAAGATGGTATTGAAGGCGAGTGCCTAAAAATACTTGACCTTTGTACTGAATGACTTAGCACTACCAGGACTGTGGAGGAGTAGTGATGCATCATGCATATATGTACCTATCGAATAGAATTGGAATTGTAATGTGATAAATTACTGTGAATGATGTGGATAAAATATTATGACGTTTTATTGCAGGAAATGGAGTGAATTTAATGAAATGGTCTATGAGATAACATTATGAATAGAACTGAATGAGATGAGCTAATAAGGTCAAGACTCGACTCATGAAGATAAAATGGTTATGATGTGATTGTGTGTGAAAGTAAAAATATTTTGATATTGTTTTAAGTTTTATCATGATGTATATATAATATTTGTTGTTGACATGATGGTCCTTATTAGACTTTTAAAGGAGACTGCTCCGTTTTATTTTAAGAATTTTTGTTTTCCAAACCTTTAATGAGTTGCCTTGTTTTGAATATGATTAACATATCACATCATGTATCTAGAACTATGTTAGACCCTAAACATCACATTCATGCATTATATGTTTACATTATTATTTTGGGATGCCGAGGGTAAATTCGAGTTGGCCGAACCAAATTTAGTAGATTAGTGAACGGTTTAGTCGCCTGTAGCATTTTTAGTTCGGTTCGCGAGTGAACTGAATTGGGGTGTTACCGAGGGATCATGGTAGCATCAAATCAGCACTAATTTTCCATAAAAATAAAATTCATGGACTGACCTACCAGCTTGATCAGCTAAAGACCCGCTTATAATTTAAGTTGTTAATGAGATCTTACACTAATATATTGAGAAAAGAACCTCTGGCTGCAATATATAGTACTCTCTCTCTCTCTCTCTCTCTCTATATATATATATATATACATCATTTAATTAATCAAATGACCATTAACTTACATTACATTATAATTTATATTTATACGTGTTACAAAGCTCTTGCATGTATGATGTCTGAAAGGTCCATGACCTCTCGATCGCACACAACAACTCTTACAAGTTAAACCAAGGCTGCCCTTTCCTGTACATGTTCTATGTAAGTAAACTTTTAAAACTAGTTTTAATGTTAATCCATAGTAGTTCATAGCCATCTATAAAGAGAAGAACATAAATATGGGAAAATTGCAAACAAAGGAGGAAGAAGATAGAAGGGAGAGGAGTAGAGTGAAAAGGGGAGTCAAAGTATCTACGTGGGTGGGAGGGGATGGCGTAGATAAGGTTGTGAATGGCAGACCTTTCATTTTAAATCCTCATGCAAAGCAAAGCAACTTTCCATGCCCAAATATCTCCATCATCTTATCCACTCCCTTCTTATACCAATAAATACCAATTCAATCTCCCCCATCCCTCAACCACACCACCTCCACTTCTATACATCTTTCTTCCAGCAACATCCCACAAGCTACCAAACATCTACATTACGTACAAATATATATGAGAGAGAGAGAGACGATGGAGAACCAGATGCATGCGCAGCCGACGTACCCAACAATGGCATACAACCACATCCAACAGCAGCAACCGCCGCAAACTTTGCAGAATTTTTGGACCCAACAACGGAGCGACATGGAGACCGCCAACGACTTCAAGAACCACCAGCTCCCCCTCGCACGCATCAAGAAGATCATGAAGGCGGACGAGGATGTGAGGATGATCTCGGCCGAGGCGCCGGTCCTGTTCGCCAAGGCCTGCGAGCTCTTCATCCTCGAGCTCACCGTCCGCTCGTGGCTGCACGCGGAGGAGAACAAGAGGAGGACCCTCCAGAAGAACGACATCGCCGCCGCTATAACCCGCACGGACATCTTCGACTTCCTCGTCGACATTGTGCCCCAGGAGGAGATCAAGGAGGAGGCTGGCGCTGGCGGCGGAACTGGAGGTGGAGGAGGAGCTGGGGAGAGTGCCGCGGCCGGAGTGCCGTACTACTACTCCCCGGCCGCCGCGGTCCGGCCGGGGGTGATGATGGGGTCGCCGGCGATGGAGCCGCCGGCGATGTTCGTGCAGAGGGGGATGGTGGGGCGAGGTGGGATTCCGGCCGGGGGAGGGTGGCAGCAAATGTGGCAGCACGGCGGTTTGTTTGATGATGAATCGTATGGCCAGCCATAGGCCACGGTTACTGATCTGCTCTTTCTGATTCCTTAATAGTGTGGGTTAGCCTGAATTAATATTTTTTATTCTTGTTTTAATGTTATTGTGATAAATGGGAGTGTTTCACTGTTTCTTGCCGATTTATTTTTAAAAAAATAGACTTAGTAGTTTCAGGATAATCAGATTAAACAGGACGACGACAAGTAATTAAGCACTTAATTACAAATGTTTGAAATTTTTCATAATTCCTCTTGCATTTAGATAACAAGTATCCATATTAAATATTTGGGGATTTTAAATTTCTTTTAATATTTATAAATTTTATGCCTCAAAATTCTTTTGACTTCAACAGTAGATGAGATGGCCCGGCCGGTTCACGTAGGCTTGCAGCAGGTGAAGTTGGCCCCTTTATAGAAAAAAGCAGGTCTAACTCGCCACTGACACTTGTTTGTATAAAAAATTTAGTGAGTGGCAAACCTATGGCCCCTTCTATACAAATTTGAAAAAAATGTGTAAAAAAAATAGGGTTGGTGCCTTAATTGTTTTGAGATCTTATGGGTGCAAATTGGGGACGCCCCCGGAAGGGATCGTTTGGTTGTCTTGTAAATAATGTAAATTAAAGAAAATTTAAATGAAATAGAAATACAATAAGATAAAATAATATAAAAATTTTACAACTTTCTTTTGTATATTTGGATAATAGAAAAATAAAATGAAAATGAAAATGAAATATTCTTGTCATGTGCATGTGCACGTGACTTATAAAATTTCCTTTTATTTTTTTAATTTTTTATAAGAAAATATTATTTTTTAAAATTTTTACATTTATTTACTTTGGCTAAAAATAAAAATTTTTTGTCTAAATTTAAAGACATTCAAATATAAAAAAATTTGTAACTTCCAAATCTTATATTTCTTTCATTCAATTTTATGACAGCCAAATAGAGCTTGAGGAGCCATTATTTCTTAAAGTTATCATAATTAATTATCAACTACTAAAAATAAAAATAGAGTAATCGATACAAAATTAAATTTTAGTAAAATATACAATAAGTATAAAAATAATAAAGATCCCTTTTTTTACAAAGAACTTAGGTCCAATTCCAATACAATAAAAGCTTAGAAAAATAAGCAAAATAAAATCTTGATTTAATGCAACCAAATAAAGTATTTTCTCGGTGAGACAACCAATCAAAGGCTTTGGACCACACTTCATACTTTATTTATTTTTATTTTATTTTGTATTTACACAACACCCTTAATTAATGATTGGTCGCGTAAGGTTTAAAGCTAATGAGGTACCAGCATTTAATATGGAATATCAACATTTAATTAGGGAGGCAAGGGCGAGCGGCGAGGGAGGCGTGGGGCGGCGAGGCGGCGAGGCGGGGCGGGGCGAGCTGTGAGGGCGGGGTGAGGGCGGGGCAAGCTGCGAGGGCGGCTTTGGGGCGGCAAAGCGGGGCGGAAGGCGAGGAGGGGGGGCGACGGGGCAATAGGGTGGCGACGGGGTGGGACAGGGGGCGAGGGGGGCGATGGGGCAGGACAGGGCGGCGAGGGTGACGGGGCAGGGTGGCGGCGGCCATCGGGGAGGGTATATGGGCGGCGGCGGGGGAGAACGAGGGATGGCATTCTCGTAATTAAAAGTTGACTCGACTCCGACTCGAGTAAAAAATAATAACTAACTCCAAATAATTTTTAAAAAAATCCAAAAAATATCATAAAAATATCATAAAATATAATACACATTATAACATAAAAATTACATCAGAATGACATATTCTATACTAATAACCTACTAATTTTGACTAAGTTGAAATTTTTATATAGGACTGATTCAGGCCGATTCAACTGAACTAATTCCTGTCCGATTTAGACCGATTTTGATTCCAACTCCAACTCCTTTGAAAACTGATTCCGATTCCATTTTTTGCAACCATGAATAGAAGTTATAAATGTCCCGTTTAATCATTCTTGATTAGCAGCTAAGGCACCATACTAAGAATTTATTTTGGCAATGGGCGGTGCTTGTGTATGTCAACTTGGCTAATAGTACACCAGAAAGAATATTGTTATCACTTTCTAACACAAGAAGAGCCAAAGAGTTGAAAGTAAGGGTGTAAACAAGCTAAACATACTTGCGAACATTTTACGTTCGGTTCAATTTGACTTAAACTCGTGTTCGTTAATTTTGTACTCAAAATAGATAGCTCATTGAACAACGAATAAAGCTTGAGCTAAGGAGTGTTCGGCTTAGCTTAACTTGAAACTCAAGTTCAATGTGTTCAAACTCGAAAAAATATTTGGTTTGACTCGGTTTGTCAATACTATTGAGAGCACATTGAACTTATATAATATTGGAAAGAAAATTTTGATCTTATATATGTCGAGCACGAGTCAAACAGAAATATTTGCTCGGCTCAAAAACATAGCGAATTAAACACAAGTCAAATCCAAATACCATGAATTTTGAATGAGTTTGGCTCAACTAATAATACATCAAAACTCATCAAGCTTTCAAACAAATTCAATCATGCTTGCTAAAAATTATGTCGAAATAAAAAACAACTCTTTCTAGCTCAACTTATTTCGGCTCATTTACACCCCTAGTTGAAAGTAATATCTAAGCGGGGTTGTTACCCACATCCTTGTTTAGGCACTTTTTGTGCCCTATGCATTGTCATAAGCGAATACCCTATAAGTAAAATATATATAATTTATATTTATTAATATAAAGGAAAAAAATTTCAAGTTGAGGCGATAACATGTTAAAAGATAAAACCTTCAACCCTCTTCTTCTCCGCTAAGGCATTGGGGGAAAGGGGTTTAAGATTTTTTAAAAAAATTATAAATTATCCTTCTAATCAGATGACCCATATTAATAATCATCTTTGTAATTAAACAGCTTATATTAATAATCATCTCTGCAGATAACCTATATTAAAAGTTGTCCGGAGAAAATTTTTTGCCTTTGGATTCGGGCTTTTTAATAAAAAAGATAAATATAAATTAGGAGATTTAATCAATTAAAAAATAAATAAAATATTATAAAAAAGAAATTAACTTATAAATGTCAGTGCATGATGTTCCTCCTCCTTCTCTACGCCCCCGCCCCTTCTTCGCTCCTACCACTACCACGCCCTTCGCACCTTCGAACCTCCTCTCCTTTGCCATGCCCTTCTTCAAGGTTTGATTTCTTGATCCGACGTTTTCTGTACCAAAAGGTTGCGCCTTTTTGCATTTTTTGTTTCTGGTTTGTCGCGGTTATGGATGGCGTCGATGAGTCCCTCCAGTGAAACCTGTTTGTTTTAATTAATATCGGTCGTAAACGCATGAATTTTGTGCAATTGGTATATTTGGGCAGTTGGAAGTACCATTTTTTCCTTGGAATTTATGAATATTTCGCCATGTTTTTGTGCCATTTCTTGTCCTCATTTTGCCTTATTTATTTGGTAAGATACATTTTTATGGATAAGATTGGCATATAATTTGTTGGACTCCCTTGATTCCGAAAATGAAAAAAAGATATCCTTGGATGGGTTCTTGTCCTAGTTTTTGCTAACCAAAGGCAGATTGATGGCAGTGGACATTGTTTTTTGTTTCGGTTAGGCATTGTGCCGAAAGAAAAAATGATTTCTCTTTAACTACTGGCTGTTGTCTTGTGTGAATTGTGACATGCACTGGCAATTTCGAAAGTTGTACTTAGACCTGCTATCGTGAATGGTATTAATGTGTGTTGTTCGCTTATATCAACATTATTAATAGTTTATTTGCTTACTAAAAAATAAAGCTATTCACAGGTCTGTTCTTTACTCTCTTTATTGCTATTTGAGTGAACTTTTAGTTGTGCTCGTTTATTTCTGTAGTAATAATTTAATAAGGCTTTTAAAATGAGATCTATCAATGCGCAGAGGTTGAAAATTTGGATTTTTCTATGGGTGAATGTGATTTAAAGGAGTAAAAGGCAGCCAGATGTAGGATGCTTCCCAAAATGGAATGCAACAAGGATGAGGCTCTTCGTGCAACAGAAATTGCTGAACAGAAATTTTCTTTGAAGGATATTATTGGTGCTAGAAAGCTTGCCGAGAAGGCTGAAAAATTATATCCGGGATTAGAAGGAGTTTCCCATATGTTGGCAACATTTGATGTATACCACTCAGCTGAGAAAAATAAATGGGGAGACTGATTGGTATGCAGTTCTTTCGGTTGATGTCTCAGCTGATATTGAAACAATTAGAAAGCAATATAGAAAATTAGCCCTTGTGCTTCATCCCGATAGAAATAAATCAATAGGAGCGGATGGAGCATTTTATCTTCTTGTGGAGGCATGGAGAGTTTTATCTGATAAGGCCCGACGGTTGACTTTCGACCAAAAAACAAAGGCTAGAGGTAGTCAGCAGAAAACCTCGGATTCCAAAAGAAGTGCTGTTTCTACTTCAAATCTTCAGTCTAAGATCAGCAAGAATTTATCGTCCACTAGAAAAAGTCAAAATGTTAGTACTGTTCGGCCTCCACCACATCAACCTCCATTAAATGGCTCATTTTCATGTTCTCAACAAAAGCCAAGTAAATTTTGGACCAGTTGTCACAAGTGTAAGGCACAATATGAGTATCTTCGTATCTATCTTAATCACCATCTCTTGTGTGCAAGTTGTAATGAACCATTTGTGGCCGTAGAAATAGCCAAGTCTAACAGCGGGCCAGAATCTTCAAGATTTTCATCTCAACAGCAGAAGGCTAGCCAAAGTACCTCAAGTAAGAGCAGTTTTGGTTCATCAGAAAACACTGCTGCTGCTGGTCTTGCAACTGCTTCAACTCTGTCTGGTGCTGGTTCTGTGTTTGCGAATGTTGTCCACCAGATTGAGAATTTGAGGAAGCAAAGAGAGGAAAGACAAGCATTTGCTAATACAGAGCAAGGAGTTTTTCGGAATTCTGAGGCAGTATTTTCAAGAACAAGTAATAGTTTCAACAACGTGACTAAAATTTCTGAACAACTTCTGAAGAAAAGAAAAATTGTTGATGATAGTGAAAAGGGTGATAGGCCTCACACTGTTGTAGATAATGTTAAATATGGATTTGGAGGGAGCAAAGGGTTTCAAAATTTTGATAATTCTTATGTTGTATCTCATGGCTCATTTTTCAGTATCATTGAGCCATCCGGACATGAGATGCACAAAATATTGTTGGATAAATCTAGGAAGTTGATCGTTAAGAAAATCAGTGAGGTAAATGTACAGAAATCAAAAACAATAAATAGTGGTGAAAAGGATGCCATTAAGCTGAACAAGAACAAGCAAAATGCCTTGTCAAGGAAGGAGAAAAATGAAGATGGTGAACTCTCCTTTAATGGTGCTGATCCTAACCTAGCTCCTGAAGAGGATGGTGACTTGGTATTCATGAATGTGCCGGATGCAGATTTTCATGACTTTGATCGTGATAGAGTGGAAGGATCTGTTGAAGCAAACCAAATGTGGGCTGCCTATGATGATAATGACGGGATGCCAAGATTTTATGCTCTAATTCATCGTGTTTTATCTGTTAAACCTTTCAGGTTGGAGTTTAGCTGGCTCAATTCTAGGAGCAACAATGAACTGGCCCCCCTTGACTGGGTTGCTTCTGGTTTTCCCAAAAGTTGTGGTGAATTCAGGATCTGCAGGCACGAGAAATGCAATTCAGTCAGTGTTTTTTCTCACAAGGTTAGATGGGCGAAGGGGGTTAAAGGGGTTGTAAAGATATATCCAAGAAAAGCTGATGTATGGGCTCTATATAGGAATTGGAGTCCTGATTGGGATGAGAATACTGCAGATGATATTATACGTAAATATGATATGGTGGAAGTGCTTGAAGATTACACTGAGGAAAAAGGGGTGTTTATTGTTCCGTTACTCAAAATTGCAGGATTTAAGACAGTTTTTGGTCGTCACACTGATGCCAAGGAAATGAAATGGATTCCTAGAGAAGAGATGTTCAGATTTTCGCATCAGGTTCCTTCTTGCATGGTTTCATCTGAAGCAGCGCCTTCTACATCGAAGGGATGTCTGGAACTTGACCCTGCCGCAATATTCTCTGGAACTTCTGAGGGTGGTAGAAAAAACTAAACTGCTGTTAATGGAAGGGGTGATGAAAAAATTGCTTCGCGAAAGTGATGAATGAAATCCTTAAGTTGAACTGGAAACTATGCATGCAGATGGAGGCCAGGAATCAGAGGCCGGAAATTGGGCTTGGGTTTGACTTTGGACTTACCTGTTTAACAATGACTTGGTTGAAAGAGTACCTTTCTAACAATGACTAGGGTGAAATAGTTCAATGTTTCCTTTTGACAATCGTCAGTGCCATTTTGTTTTGTTAAAGAAAAACTATAGTGATCAAGCTTCAATATAGTCATTTTTTTTTGTCATGGAAGCCGTTGTTAGCCGTTGTTTTTGTATGCTCATTGTCATATGATTTTTTGCCATTAACAACCCGGCCTAAAGTACAAATTAATAGGTTAAATCATTTATTTAAAAATAATTAATAGAAATTAAAAATTTATAGTTTTTTGGAATCGATTTTTTTTTAATTGTACACTTATCATACTTCATGGTCCAATATCCATCCACCCAATCTCTTGCTTTTTAATAGAGTTTTTTTAGAAATAGAGTTGGGCATGGGATTGACAATAATGTATATATTTTGTGTTTACCACCCATGTTTAATCATGAATATAATTAGTATCAGCAAGCTAAAAATCTTGTATGAGTTACATTTAATATGAATTTTTAGATTAGAAGAATGGTTGGATGACAAAGATAGTTTTATCTAAATTAAAAAAAATGTACAATTGTGTGATCTACATGGCTAGATTTAAATATGCTCATATTCTCGTTAAGATATCTCTATGTTTTTTTTTTTGTAGAAAACTCTTGTATTTTTAGTGAGAAAGTAGAAGGCAAATAGGAGGCAATGCCTCAACTCCTCTTTTCTTTTTTGGGTACAACTTCTTAGTTCATTGTTTCCTTTTAACAAATTGTCGGTGCCATTTTGTTTGGTAAAGTAAAACTATATTGATCAAGCTTCAATATAGTCATTTTTTTGTCATAAAAGCCGCTATTCTTGTATATGTCTCATTATTAGATGATCTTTTGCCTTTAACGACCCGGATTAAAGTGTAAATTAATAGGCTAAGTAATTTTTTCAAAAGCAGTTAACAAAAATTTAAAAGTTATAATACTTTAGAATTGATTTTTTTAAAATTATACACTTTTCGTACTTCATAGTGCAATATCCATCTACCCAATCTCTCTCTTTTAATAGAGTTTTTTGGAAATAGAGTTGGACATGAGATCAACAATAATGGATATATTTTGCCCATGTTCAATCATGGATATAATAAGTATCAGCAAGCTGAAAATCTTGTATGAGTTACATTTAATATGAATTTTTAGATTAGAAGAATGGTTGGATGACAAAGATAGTTTTATCTATATTAAAAAATATATACAACCATGTGATCTACATGGCTAGATTTAAATATTCTCGTTAAGACATCTCTATATTTTTTTGTAGAAAACTCTTGTATTTTTAGTGAGAAAGTAGAAGGCAAATAGGAGGCAATGCCTCAACTCCTCTTTTCTTTTTTGGGTACAACTTCTTAGTTCATTGTTTCCTTTTGACAATTGTCGGTGCCATTTTGTTTGTTAAAGTAAAACTATATTGATCAAGCTTCAATATAGTCATTTTTTTGTCATGAAAGCCCCTATTCTTGTATACGTCTCATTATCAGATGATCATTTGCCTTTAAGTGACCCTATCTAAAGTGTACACTAATGAGTTAAGTCATTTTTTTCAAAAGTAGTTAACGAAAAAATAAAATTTATAATACTTTAGAATCGATTTTTTTTAAAATTGTACACTTTTCGTACTTCATGGTGCAATATCCATCCCCCAATCTCTATCTTTTTAATAGAGATTTTTTGGGAATAGAATTGGACATGAGATCAACAATAATGGATATATTTTGCCCATGGTCAATCATGAATATAATTAGTATCAGCAAGCTGAATCTTGTATGAATTACATTTAATATGAACTTTTAGATTAAAAGAATGGTTGGATGACAAAGATAGTTTTATCTAAATTAAAAAAAATATACTACCAAGTGTGATCTAGATGGCTAGATTTAAATGTGCTCATATTCTCATTAAGACATCTCTATATTTTTTGTAGAAAACTCTTGTATTTTTAGCGAGAAAGTGGAAGGCAAATAGGAGGCAATGCCTCAACTCCTCTTTTCTTTTCTGGGTACAACTTCAACCAATTCTTCTGCTCTCGCAGCATTGCATCAAAATGATGATAAAAGTTGCCTGATCACACAATCTTACTGCTAAAGAATTATAGCTCGTGAAATGTTTGGGCGGATATATATACTTGTACACTATACATGAGTGCTATAGCCTAAAACTAGTGATTGTAACTCCCTAGTGATATCAATATTATATTTTTATACCCTCAGCAACAATTTGAAGAAAGAAAAACTATGTTGCTCCAAGGAGTAATTAAAGGCAGGACTCTTTAAACTGATCAAGCCAATATTAGAAGAGTAATTAGTTAAAAGAATTAGCTAACCTCTAATCTATCTATTTTCTAACCTAGTTGTTTGTGTGAACCATATGATCGAACCCCCTAGTCAAGTCCATGCCTCCATAGCTAGCCATCACTTAGAGAAACAATCCATGGTAGTTCCAAATTCAAAGGAAGAGGATAAGGAGGAGAGGAAAAGAGGAGGTGGGTGAAGATTTTTAGCCAAAAAATGTGGAACCAAATGGAGGGTGTTGAGAGTGGTTCTCCTTTATAAATACTTCCACTCCATGAGGATAGAGGGGGGGGGGCATTCATACGCTTAAAAAAGAAAAAAGAGAAAAGAAGAGAAAGAAGAAGCTGACAAGGAGAAGGGGAGGAGCCACCTCGTCAGAGACTTCCCTCCGGCGACCCCCAATCCCACTGGTAGAAAGGAAGGAGTGCCCTCGATACCATCAAGTCAAAATTTGCTGATGACGAGGTCCGCCATTGTTGGAGAAAGGTTGAAAAGGCATCAGCCAGAGTAAAATGCTTCAACAACTCACCGGCTTTGGGGCTTTCGTCCAACTAGCCAGGGATTGATCAAACCAAACCACTGTCTCCACTTGGTACCCCTCATTGCCGAGAACAAATCACAATCAAGATCCTTAAACGGGCACAAACATGAATATTTTTGCCTGTGTTTGGGCCTAATAACTCATATACACCTTCTTCTCCTATCCTCAATGACTTGGTCCTGGCAACTCCACAAGACATGGAGGAGATAAGAAGAGATGAAGATAAGAGGTTAAGAAGGTTTGATTTGAGGCCTCAAATTGTGGAACTGAGAAATTCCCCCACATGCCTATAAACACCCAAATGGGGAAGCAGAATGGGGGGCTCATTGTTTTGAAGAAAATTGAAGAAGAAAAGAAGTAGAATGGGGGGCTCATTCGATGCATCGGGCTCGCCGAGCCGGTTCCAATGGTACCCAATACCATTGCTTTCTAGCAGTAGACGCTGCCGGCGACTGCCGCCGGAAAATCGCCGGAAGTTGCTGGAAAACCACTAAAACCTGCTGGAAAACTCGGAACTTGCCGAAAACCGGATTCAGTGGAATTCGCCGAATCTTCCGCGGAGCTCACCCAGTCGAACCCGATTGAACTTTGGATGCCGAAGAGCGCCGAATTTGAGCTCCGAGACACGCGACGGAACCCTAGCCATCGCCGATTGCCGACGACGTGAGGTATAATTACCTCCGATTTGATTATTTAAAATTGATGATGATTGTTAGTATAACATGTTAGAAATGAGTAGTTGTCATGATGAATGCTAGACTATGAATGAAGTAAAGATGTGCATGATGTGATTAACAGGGAATGAATAGTAAGTGATCTAATGAGATAAAGTCAAATATGAGCATGCTAATCGAGTATGACGTAATTAAAAACACAGTAAAATTGGTATGAATAGGATTAGTTAGAATTATTTTCATACTTATGATTATTTGATTGTTGATGGATGATTGTATTGTATGTGATGTTTTGAGTTTGCATCATTTAGTTAGCGGGCGTTAGTATTTAGTTTTGATGTGTAGGTACGGAGTAGGAGCTCACCGCCTAGGCGCGATGACACGCTTGGAGCTTCTACTAGGTCCGTTTAGGACTCGTCTCTGTTTTACGCTCTTCTATTGTATGTTTATTTTATTATTTGCAGGACGGGTTAAGTGGCACTTTATCGGATCCCACTTAACTCGGGCCATTTAACCGAACAGTTTTCCGGATTAATAACCCCTCGAGGATGATTTCGAAAACAAGATCCACCTCAAGTTGCCTTCGGGCCTATTATATAAATCCCTTCCCATGCCTATATATATATAGTTTTATCATATTTTTCAGTGAGACGAGAGATGGAGAAACCGACTGCACGTACCATGAGCGGATGTCGTGACCGTCAAAGCGGGCTCTAGATTAGTGCAGCGGACTGTTCCATTCCCGAGGGATCCTGACAACTCCGCATTTGAGTTCCTCACACCCGGAGAACGTGGAGGTTTACGGGTATTATTTAGTACAGCGCATGTCAGGACTTGTGGTTTAAAGGGTACTAAAGGCGACTGCCTGAGAGTACTCGGCCTTCGTGCTCAAGGCCAGGAGAAATATGGAGGTAAGGAGAGGGCTTAGGATTTGAGACCAGAAAATGAAGTAAGAAAATGCTGAGAGAGGCATCAACAACAACAGATCAGTCAGTTCGGGACGCTACTGGGTCTGCAGCCCAGTGGCTCCTCAGTAGGTGCCCTTCAAAGTGTTCACGAGGAGTATATGATGTTTTCTTTCATATGAGAGTTTGCTCTCATAGCCAGCTTGTTATAGTTATTTTATTTTCTGGACCAGTAACACTTGTTACTGACGTGTTTTTATACTATATGTAGGTAATAATCACGAGTTGGAGGAGCCAGTTTGGACGGAGGAGCACTGTCGTCGCTTGCACACATGTCAGTCGATTGAGTGGTTATATTTTGTTATGATGTTATTATATTGATGTGATGTGATTAAATGCTAAAATTTGAGGACATGATGAGATGAAATACTAAGACATGATGACAGGAAAAGGAAATGTGAATAGATTGCACAGTGGAAGCGTTGTGGGTTGAGACCCAAGCTTCAGAATGAGTGTATAGTAGATTAGATTCTATGTGAATGAAATTGTTGATACATGCATATATATTTATATATATTATTTGACAAGGTGGCCCCTAATTGCACTTTTAGGGGAGATTTTGTCCGTGTTATTTTAGAATTTTTACTGATTTGATCGTAATTGTATTGGTGTGTAATTTAGTTTGCATGTCATCCATGTAGTATCATGTTAGGATTCCGTGCATTCATCCATGTATGACGAGTCGTATCTTCATCTTAAGACGTCGAGATTAGATCCGCACGAGTTGGGTTCGGGTTAGCCGACCTAACCGGGGCCTGTAACATGCTGGTTTGGTTCACGAGCGTGAACCGGATTTTGGGTGTTATAACCAGCACTCGTTGTAACTATGTCGCCGTTATATTTAACCACAGTTTTGCATTGGCAAAGCTATAGTTAATTAGCCACAGATTTGCCACGGTATTATCATGTTTTTTTAAATATATATATTTCAATAACAGTCACCGCTTGTCATGGTTATATTTTGTCACGATTAAATAGTGACAAGCAGTGGCTAATTTGCCACAAGATTGACCGTGGCAAATATTATGTTTTAAATCTTTATCTTTATCATATTTTTTATAGATTTTCGATTAATTCTCATTTATTAAGTATTCGTCTGCATTCAATCATATTTTATTAAAGATCCTTTCACATGATATGAACTACAACTATCTATATAAAAATATATTTCATCATAATATATTTTAAATAATAATATATTATAAATTTTACCAAATATTTGTTATAATTTTAATTAAGAAACAAGTATTTGAAATATAGACAGTGAATTTTTTCTTCACACAGGCCATATGTTAATTTTATTATGGATATTATATTAATTAAACTAAGTACAGAGATGTGATAAAATAGACGCATCAAATTGTGAAAGGCTGCGTGTTCAATTTGAATATAGTAGATGGACCCACCATGTATGTTTTCATGGAAGGTGCATTGAAAGTAAGCAATCAAACATCATATTTTGAGCTTTAGGGGGAAAAACATCATATTTGGAATGGCTTTTTTTAAACAAAGTTCATATTGGAATAGCTTTGGAGAAAAATATATATATCATAAAAGAATATGTTGGGAAGTAGTGGAGCCCGAAGAAGGGGGTGGAGGGGGAGGGGGATCAATGTATGTGTCACAAAAATGGCAAAGGTATAACTAGCATTTGGTATTTGATTCAATTGCTTCCTCTTTGTCTGCACAAGAATTGGATTCACTTGCAATGTGCCAATGTTGGAAGCCAAGGCTACGTGACAGGAAAGTGATGCAAGTTTGAAGGAGACTTCGTTTATTAGTGGAAGACCCAACTATTTAAATGGCTTGTTTTAGTTAGGGATGTAAACAAGCCATGCCACCATGCGATCATTTCATATTCTACTCAGTTTTATTTGAACACGTGCTTATAAATTTTATGTTCGAAAAAATATTTGGCTTAAAAGAAATAGCTCATTGAATTATGAGTATAGTTTCAACTAAAGAATATTTGGTTCGTCTTAGCTCGAAACTCAAGTTCAATATATTTGAACTCAATAAAATATTCAACTAAACTCGACTCATATGTTATTTTTTATATCAAGTTTTTAATATGAGTAAATAACTCTTATACCATCATCAATATTTACAAAAAAATATTACTAGTACTTAATATCTTATTTAATAATAGTAATACCTAATGCTTACTATAAATTATTATTTCCTTATAGTAAAATATATCAAATATAACTGATTATATTTATTGAGACTAAATTATTCATATATGTGTGTCATAATCATAATAACTAATTACTTATTTAACTAGTTAGTAATAACTGAAACATATAACATTTATAAACCACTTATTAATGGATACTTAGAAATATTTATTACTTACTACTAAATATTAAGTACTTGATACTTATAACTTTATCATGGTATAATCAGGCCAAACTATTCACTTGGCTTGACTTTTCTTGACACATGTCACAATCAAATATAAACCAAGTTTGAACAAGTAAATATTTAATTCAAACTCGACTCGTAATATATAACCTGGTAATGAACTAAGTTTGAGCGAACTCATTTAAAAATGAGCTGAACGTGAATAAAGTAGTGCTCGGCTTAGCTCAGTTTGTTTACACCTCTAGTTTTAAGTCACAAAATATTCAAACTAACAACCAAATAGGCCCTTAGGATTTGGTCTTTTTTTTAGGAATAAATATAGTTACAAAGTTCTAGTAGATTGAAAATGTTTTTTTTAAATGAAATGTATTTTTCTAATCATTCTACCACTTTTATTAATTAAGGCAAAATTCCAACAAAGATACTCACGCAATCACACACACACACTCCATTCTCTTAAAATAAATAAAACTAATCAAGACCTTTGTGCAAAGCATGATATGCATTCAAATATAATTTACATTTTTTATATACATAAAAAAACATAAAATAAAAATACAACTTAAATATATATATATTTTGAAGTAATGAAACCAATTTAATTTAATTCTATATAAACCCTTGAAAATACCGTGGATATTGTGTATTGTATCAGTAATGCCCTCATTATCTAAATGCGCAAGAATATTTGTTATTTTTATCCCCAAAAAATATCATTTAATTGTAAAAAAATCAGTTATCCTTGATTTAAATGTAAATCACGAGTTGTGAAATAGGGGAGACACGGGTCTTCACATGTAAGCCTACTAGCTACGGCCTAGAAAGTGTACCTTGTTTCTTTGGCATCTTATCCTAATCAAGTGGAAAACAAAAGGAACCAATCTTTCATTAAACGTGTTTTTGTTAGTCTAAAATTAAGCTTCTTTAATCTGCCAAATCCCCTTTGGTTTTATTCTACCTAACCAAAACCCTTTTAACATGAATCCTATTTAAAATGAATAAATAATTGTAATTAAATAAAGTGATTTTGAGTAATCTATTCTACCACAGCTGTCTTTAAGCCCCGTGACATGAATAAAGCTCCCCTAGTTCTATTTTTTTATTTTCTTCCGATCGGTTTTTTCTTTCTTGGCAGAGGAGGGGAAATCACCGATTAAGCGACAGAGGTGTCTTTTCAACTATTTCAAGATTTAATTCGTCTCCTTCCAAGCTGGCAAAGTCGGTTTCATTGTAACATGAATTATTCTTAAATGACGAGTTTTTCTTTTGATATAATTTGAATATATACTCTTTGACCTTGATTTCACGTAAAATTTAGGTGATATAGTCACTTGTCTTAAAAGTTCACATCTATTTAGTGCAAAAACCATAGTAGTAAAAATTGGAATCAGATATTGAATCGGATTGAAAATGAGTTATCGGATTGAAAATGAGTTATTGAATCAGACCAATTTATTAAAAATTGGACAAGAATTAATTTAATTGAATCGGTCAAAATCAGTGAGTTATTAGTTATAAAATATATTATTTTAATATTATAAAATATATTATATTTTATATTATTTTTTCGTATTTTTTTTAAAATTATTTAAAATTAATTATTATTTTTTACTTGATCGGAGTCGAGTCAATTTTTAATTAAAAAATCACTGATTATTTTTTCCCCCAAATTCTATCTCGCCCCCCCCCCCCCCATGTCGCCGCCCTATACTCTACAATCGTCTTTCGTTCCCACACCCACCACCACAAGGGCACCATCCGCTTCTGTTTACTCAACTTTAGTAAGCACAATAATTGAGTTAACTTTTAATTACAAGAACCCAATTCTGTCTCGCCACCACTGCCCTCCCCTATCGGCCTGCTACCCCATCGTTGTCTTCCCCTCACCAGTAAACCCCACCCCATGTTGCTGCCCACCACAATCGCCTTGTCCCAGCCCACCACCACAAGGGCACCGCCCGCTTCTGCTCCCTCAACTTCGGCAAGCACAACGGCTACCTCGCCACCCTTGCCGCCCCCGCCTGGCTCGTCCATCCACCCCCGCCCTGTTGCCATCCTCAACTTCTTTAACATTTTGTGGTCTAGATATCTTGGAAGCTCAAGAATGCTTCAGCCTAAACTTTAAAGTGACAAATAAAGGGATTCATACTATGATTTTATTGCATACAATTGGTATTGGTTTACTTACCTCCTTGTTCAATTTGATAAAAGCTCAATTCAAACCTAACTCGTCCTTTAAAAAAACTTGGAAATTATATTTCCTCAAGTCAACTTGATTCCAGAACAAAAAATTAATCAGTAGGCAAGGTCAATCATGATATTTCATTTGAAAAAATGATAATTTTGTAGGGATTTATACTATGATATTTCATTTCAATAAAAAAATCTCTCCCATTTAAATTATGAAATGTCCGATGGACAAGGTCAATCACTGTAGTGTGGGTCATATTGAGTCAACCGACTCTGTGGTGTGGGTTATCATTTGGGGGTGGTTTGGCCAGGCAGACATTGACCGATAG
>JAURVB010011458.1:0-62567 GCA_033002965.1 Piper betle | reverse complement strand
TTCGAGTCTAAATTTTAATGTTTAATTAAATTTAAATTATTATAATTTGGAAGAAAAACTAGTATGAGCGTGGAAATCACCTACTGTAAAGTTAGGTCATTTGAATTATTGTGCTACTCTTATTTATAGATTAAATTTAGTGTAAATTAAACACGATAAAGTAGAAGAATGATATTTATTTTTGTCAAGTTCGGAGTTAAGTCGAGATAGAATTTTATTATCCATAGTTTATAAGATGGATATTGATTATAGTCTTTAACCTCTCTAGATTTTGCTTAACTGTAGATCGGAGCTTTGCAGATGACTTAAAATTGCACGCCAAGACTCTTTCAATATTGGGCTCTATTTATTATAAAAATGAAAACCGTAAGTATCTGCTAATGAGCATTTATTTGATGGATAGAACCTTTTTTAAGTCAAAGCTATATAGGTCTAAATCACAGAAGATGGTCACCAAACTAGCTAATATTTAATCATAATAAACCTTCTAATAATTAGTTTGTAAGATTAATCAGCCTATTGGAGAAACCGCCTGTCCATAATAGAAGTCTTTGAAATCAGTTTTATGAATAAAAAGTACAAACCCTAATGCCATTTCTTTAAAGAATGACAAATAATCTTATTTAAAACTTCGATATATGTCATTTGACCTAACTCACCCATGCCCGATTCTCCACGTTCCGTCATGTAAATATGCATAAACTATACTGAACATATACAATGCATTTAAATAAAATGAATATTATATACATTTCGATGTAAGCAAGATTTTAAATTCAAAGCTAATTATTTTATATTATCATGCAAAACTATCGTACATATTATAATATTACATAGACGCGGATTTGGATACAAACTCCATGGGTACGTTGCATCTGTTCACGCAATTGAAGGAAATCAATATGTCACGTTATGACACCATGGCCACCAAACAATGTGATAAGAATCCAAGCACTCTCCAGTTCATGTTAAATGTGTATATTGCATCTCTTAATGATGATTTGGCCTTTCACCAAAAAAATCGAAAGGTCAGCAAATTTTAACTCTTCAAAGAAGAGTATATTATTTTTTATAATTTTGTAATTTAATACATAATTTTTTAAAAAAATTTTACTCAAAATTTTTTTCGATTCGACTCCACTCCATAAATTTTCAAGTCAAATACATACTATGTTAAGAAATTTTATAATTGACTTCTCAAATCTCCTTGAATCTCTTCTGAGTTAAATAAAAGAGGTTTTAAAAATATAATATTTTTTTAGTTTGATTAAATTAATAACTTAAAATAATATAAATTTTATATTTATTAATTTTAAATATCAGAGATAGCAATATTTCATGATTTGATATATTTTTTCTTATTAGATTGAAAAATAGTTATAAATCACTTTAGCTCGGTTTGGAAGTTGATTATCCTGTATAGTTACTAAGTCGACATTGAGTCCAAGTTCTTAATTTTTAAACTGTAATTTATTTTATATTATTTCTAAAGTAAAGTGATTTGAGAGTACTACCGAAAAGAATTTTTTAAAACATACAACTACGAAACATGAAAAATTACAACCAAAATTAATATTTAACCCGAAAACTGTTTGAAGATTCACCTATAAATTCATGTTTTATAGTCGTTGATTTCATTTTTTACCCCCTAGACGCCTGCCAAATGCCCAAATTCCCTCACATACTTAAACTTGAGAAGCTTACAAATTTTAGATAATTCAGAGAGAGCCAATTAGAAAATTTTTGGACGTAGGACTATAAAAAACGATTTATTAATTTTGTGATAAATAGGTGATGGCTAATTAGTTACATATTATGTCTTTACATATATATTTTACTAGTTTAGACTCATGCAACGTGTAAAAATCCTTTTAAATAAAGTTTAATAAATAAATATATAATAATTTATAATTTGAAAACTTAGTAAAATAAATTAAAAAATTCTTAGTTAAAAATTATTGTCAAATATCATCTTGTCAAGGTCAAATTTAAATATTTATATTAAATACCAAATGTAAATTATTTTGCACCAAAAAGATTTAAACTTCTAACTGACCCTTAATTTTTAATCACCCAAATTACACTTAAATGTTATGTTCAATATATAATATATTTTAATTTAATTAATAATATATGAAGAAATATAAAGGTATTTGAAATGTAAATCTAAGTAAATATTTAATTATAAACATAAATTTTCTAAATTTATTATCAAAAGCAAAAATTAAATGAAGAATTTTTAAATTAAATTTTAAATATTAATATTTAATTAGTTAAAAATATGTGTTTTAAATATTTAATTAGTTAAAATACGTGCTTTAAACAATATAATGTAAATAATAATTAATATTGAGTTTTGAGTTGAGTATAAGATAAAAAAGAAGATGGTAGAGAGAGTTTCTGAGAGTGGAGATGAAGAAGGGGATTTGTGGGCTAGGAGGCTAAAATTAACAAGAACAAAAAAAGAGTACATAGATTGGCTTCCTTGTTTAGTTTTTAACCTGGCCATTTTTTAACCTAGCTCATAGTATTTAAACCCCAAAATCATGTTGAAAAAATCCCCGAAATTTATGTCCCCAAAATGTGAGTAAGTCAGGATTTTTTCTTGGATTTATCACGATAATAGTTGACTCTATCAGCATATTCGCATCTTCTTATCCAAATAATCACAGTTAGCATTACTTAATCGCCTCCTTAATCCTCGGATTATCGGTTTAATCAAAGTCCGTACTGACATGGACGACATGTTGGAAGAAGAGTTATGCCGACGTGGCAAAAGCGGCCTTTCGAGGTCGGAAGGGTCGAGCTTCGGATGAGCTGCCACGCTGGCGGCATGGCGGCGCTGTCGTGGCTTCTGTGGGCCCCGCTCTGATCTTCTTGTCGGCAGGAGTAGATAGAGAAGCTTATCCAATGGCGACTTCTCCAGATCGGAGTCATGGAAGGCCCGTGGGTTTCATTTTTTTTATTATTCAATAATGAATTCTATAAATAAAATTTTATTGTTAAAAAATTAATTCGATTTGATTAGTGATTTGCTAGTGCAATAAATACAAAGAAAGAAGAAGCAACATCAAAATTAATTTAGTGCGAAAAGGTTCAAGTTTTCACCATGTATACACTGTTACAAAATGAAAATTTTTATTTTCCCGGTTTTTCATGCCATGAAGTGGCGAACAAAATAATACATAAATAGGCAAGCAATGTTTATCAAAGGTAAATAGTAAACTGGATTATACATCTATCAATTTTTTCATTTGATTAGTTTTAGGGTTCAAGACAGGTGAGAATAATCTTATATCAATAGTATATTTGAGTTAAGACTTTGATAAATATCAATAGTTGAACTGAGTAAGTGGATAGTTATTCATTTTAGATAAATTTTAAATCTTTTTAAAGACTCAAAGTTAATTTATAATAAAATTATCACAACCAGATGGGTGTAAACGATGAATGTTGGCAGACAAAATAATTTGTTAGTTATCTGATGATGGACAATTTGAGAATCCAAGTCCCGTATGGCTATTTCAAGGTTCAAGAGTGGTCATATATAGCCACCATTAAGAATATACTTGGGATTTGAGAGAAAAACAAGGCAATTGTTGATTAAGATTTTATAAATACAAAAAAATCTCTAAAACTAGGAGATTTGTGGCCTTTGTCATTGCACACACACCGGTTAAAATTGTTGCCATCCCTCGACCTACTCGTTAAACCCTAAATTTCTTAAACTTACTATCGATTGTTTTGTGTTCCACATCTCTAGAGCCAACTATGGTGCACTAATTATCTGCCCATTTTTCATTGAGTGTATGTTTCCACATTAATTCAATTTTTGCAAAAGACATGAATATTGGGATATGGGTAATTGATATTTTATTGTGTTATATTTATATATTCACAATTCTAAATGATCATGTATAAAATTGTGAAAAAAAGTCATGTCACCCATAGGCCAAATATTTATGGAACCACAGGTTTTTTCTGTTACAAGTTTCATGCATGCGAACATCTAAAAGTCTCCGTTCGATCTATTTAATCTTGCACATATTTATTTTTTAAAATCTCGCACATTAAAATAATCAAGAAACCCGGCCAGTCTCATGATCATATGTTTTCGACTGTTCAATGACCCATAGGAAGCGAGGACAATGCCGCCAGCCAAACTTAGATTCGGAAGTGGGTGAAGGGTTGTCCAAATTAATTGGTTGACCGATTTGCCAACCTTTTTTATTTGACGAAAATAACAACGCTAATTTTGTTTTGTTTTTTATTTGACCAAAGTAACAATGCTAATTTTGTTTTGACAAAGCGTGTAATCGTTGTTTTGTTACGTTTAGGACATGGATGTTAATTGTTGGTGATATGTATTCTTTTTCTTTGTCTGCATGTGTCAATCTCGTTAGATCGAGGATGTCAAACAAAATATAATATATATATATATATATATATATATATATATGATTGTTTATAGCGTGCAACATGGTTTTGCAGCACATCATATATTACACCAACGAGAGCTGCTAAATCAAAATCTAGTAACTCTTATTCATTTTGCCCATCCATCTCAGGATAGACTTGCCTGCCCAACCCGCTCCCCCCGCCACTAGGCAGTGGCAAAGAGGGGAGTGGCAGTGGAGCACCTGTTAGGGGGCGATGGCGGAGGGGGTTGGCGGTGCAGTCGCGGTAGTGGGTGATGGCCGGGCGGGGGAGGAGGGTGGTGGTTGGGGGTGGCACGGCGGCGGCGGTGGCGCGATGGGGTGGGCGGGGCGATCGTGGGCAGGAGGGGTGGGTCGGGCGAATTGGGCAAGGGGTCTATCCTGAGGTGGGTGAGCAGAATGAAAAGCCGCTGGATTTTGATCCAGTAGCCCCATTGGTGTAGCGTATGGTGTGCTGTAAAACCATGCATTACACGTGTAAATTATATATATATATATAAAAGTGGGTAAGTGGGTTTTGGCTACGCTCGGGAGGGCTGCAGTTGGGGACAGCGTGCATCCCACCATCTCATCCCGATTATCGACGGCGACGATGCATGATGACCTAATCGGCTTCACTCCGGAGCAAATTTTTTCTATATTTATATATATCTTAGTACAAGACCAACCTCTCAAGAAAGAGATGGAGCTAGTTATGCATGAAACACAAGGAGAGAAGCGGCTAGCTAGCTAGTTAGCCATTTTCCAGCATGCATGTTGAATTTGTTCCCAGCCATGCATTGAAACAATTCACGTGAAGCTTTCAAGCACTTAGCGTGGAGGAGAAACCCACTTGTCTGTTTGCATCCCTTCACAACGGATACCAGTGTGTTGCATCTGATCACACTTATCACATACTTTTTTGGCCTAACGTTTTCCAACAAAAGTATTTGCTTTCCTTCTTTACACATGTTGTCAACTACTGATAAACATTAGTACTATTGTTCATCATGTATACCAGCCCCTAGGTCAATATATATATATATATATATATATATATATATATATATAGTTTCCAAAAAAATAATAATAATACCAGCCCTTCAAGCAAACTTCTAATGGCAAGATCTATGCTACAATCAAAAGAAGCGCCTTGGGAGATGACCATGAATATTTAACTTTGCATAAGCAAAATATTTTCACCTGGTACTAACTAGTTATATATTTTTTATGTCTTAATCAAGTCTCATACTTTATTTGTTCATCAATCACTAACTCACGAGCTAGCTTGCACTTATTTGGTTTTGTTTGCTTCCACGTGCTTCCTGTCTAATACCGGTTTTCATTAGGTCAATGAATCTATAATTACGAATGTGGACGTATTGAGAGACACGTTGCTGCTTGCTCCTAGACGTACTATTGGCATACGTGCATGTTTGTTATGATACCCGGCATTTATACGATCAAGTTTTTTATCTAAGAACGGATCAGACCGGTGAAGATATTAAACAAAGCTTAGTTAGTAAAAGTAAAAACATATCAATGAAGCTCCATTCTTACGTTTTCTACTAGTATACATAATCATATAAGATTTAAAAATTAAATACTAAAAAATATTATATTTATACAATTAACAAGGTTTACAAGTGCCTCCAAGAATGTAAACAACCTGTAAAGTCATTTCAACACTTATATTGTGATACTATATTGAAAATAATATTTCCATAGTGTTTTCACTATTTGGTTTGAGAAAAAGAAGATGTCGATAAGGTATGCCTCAATTTTTTTAAAGTTCATATGGTCAGTGATAAGAAAATGTATGTATGGCATAGTAGTTATACTGTGGATGATAATACTTTTTTGGCTGCCGATCAAGTATTCAAGCAACACATTTCTTAATTTAAAAACTATGCTTAGACTTTCTTATACTAACATGGCTGAAAAATCTCGTTCAATTTATTTCATGGAAACCAACCAATTAGTTTTTAAATTAAGAATCCTTTGAGGTGCTTCCAAATATTAAGATTCATTCTTTTTGTGAAAAATTGGTTATATGTGAGGGTATATTTAGAGTATATCTTGTAAATATTCTATTCCTTTTATAATAATCTTTTATTATAATGAATTTGTGTCGTTCGGGGTCCTTAGCTTGTTGCACAGTTTCTACGTAAAATTTTTTGTGCCATCTTATTTTTCATTTTTCTCATTATATTTTTTGTGCCATCTTTCTTTTTCATTTTTCACAATATAACTAAAACAAAAATATATAAAACTAAAACAAGAAATATAAATCAGCTGTAACACGCAATATAACTATGGATCTGCAAAATAGTGCCTTCACACGGCTATAATCCACCCCAATACCAGCAAGCTCATGAGGCCAGCCAATTCATAATCGCTATGTATATAAGTTAAATGATTTGTTATCGATTAGGTACTAAATCTAGGGTTAACAAGGTGCAATATTCCCTTGAAGTACTCTACAATTTTTTCTTTTCATGTTTAAATTTCAAGTATTAAGGTGAGTGATATAGGATACATGAGAAATGTAAATGGATAAATTAAGATTGGTTTGGTTGAACAAAATTATGGTCATCCATTAAGTAGCCCTACCAATGTCTTTAAAAAATATGTGGATTGAAGGAGCAGTACTATCCTGCATCACAAATCATATATATGTACCAAATCAAAACTGTTAAACCATAATTAAGTTGATTGATCATGAATTGATTTAGCAAATCAAGTTTTTTGATGTCATCCACCAACTCTACTGTTCATGAATTGCAAATGCAAAGGTGGACACACGCTAGCAAGGGATACAATATACATATATAATATGGTTAATCAGAGATTCAGAAGAACTGATTCTCTTGGTTGTATCTTTATGGAGAAAAGAGGGATGGTGCCTGAACTTTTTTATCATTATCTTTTGCATGATGACACAGATTACTAAAAAACAGGCTATATTTTTATCTCTAAGATGTTCTATGATTTTTGATGCATGGGCAACCAGGGGATGAACTTTAACCTATTGGGTTTCTTTTGTTACATCTCTAGTTTCATAATAGATAGCATTTTATAAATTTTAAAGATGCTAGCTACTTGATATTTAATTGTCTATTAGTTGCAAATTAAGTCATAACTTATAATTGGACCATTACTATGATGTTATTGCGATTGCATACAATATGCTATGATTACTTTTCTGATTGGCTTAAAATGTAGTAGAGCAACTTATCAGAGAATTCTTTTTCTATTCTTATAAGGCCCATCATAGTTCCAATTTTATTGAATGCCTCCAAAGAGATGGGCCCATCATAGTCAAGCCCAGAATTCTTCTTTCACTGCCCCGTTTTGTTGCCATCGAGGTTTACTTATAAACAAATTAGTGATAATCGGAATTTTGTTGTAGTTATGAAAGTCATATGATAGTTACAAAAATCAAATGGTAGTTATTATATATAATTAGGACAATGCTCGATTGATTAAGCTAGATTTGGCTCGATACTTAATTCGTAAAATATTTAATTTGAAGCTTAACTTGATATTGAATGAGTCAGGCTTGAATTTGTACCGGCTCAACTTGGCTTGACTCGAAATCGATAATTTATATAAGGAATAATATTTTTGGTTATATTTATCTTAAATTTTGTCATACAAATTTCATTAAATGAAAAAATGTCATTATATGATAATCATTTTAAATAAATTATGCATGATTAAATTGCCTTTTTTTGCATGATTATGACAAATTTGAAATATTTTAATTATAAATTAAATTTTAATATGAAATATATGAAAAAAATATTATTAAATATGAATCAAACTGAGCTCAAACTCGAATCAACTCAAGTACTTATTAGTTTGATTTGAACCGAAATTAAATGAGCTGAGTTTGAGCCGAGTAAAACTCAAATCGACTTGCCCGATGAGCATCCATAATTATAATATTTGCATTGAAATGATTAACTCAAATAATGGGTTAGGGTTGCAAGTAAGTAAGATTTGGGGAGTCATTGAAGTAAAAATGGAGTTTTAGACTCTGATCTAATACTACTTCTAAAATGGACAAAAACCTCGATACCGTGAAATAGTAACCAATACTAAAGGCAGATTATAACACAATGGACAAATTTTACATGTATGAACGAATAGTGGTCGACGATCAGATTCTAAAGTGGACAAGCTTCAGATCAACTCCATTTGGCACTTGCCTAGAAGAGGGGAACGCTGGAAACAATCTGGCAATATTGCTTGCAGCCTCTAAATACTTGCTGTACTTGGTCTCAAATGCTCCACCCTCTTCATGGTGACTCAAATCGCACCTTTCTACTATATTGGAGGAGACATCTTCATGAATACCCAACTAGCCCAGCCCCAATATCAAGATTGCATCCTCCCTACAATCTTTCTAGCTGCACGTTTTCTGAACTTCCACTCACCAGTTTTCCAGTTGAAGCTGTAGAGAGGTAGGAAACGCTGTCCATAAACTGCTAGGAACTCAATGGCAGCAAGGATGAACTCAAACTCTGGAGCAGACGTGTAATAGGCAAAGCTCACCCTCATCCACCATGGCTTTAGGCCATTGTTACCCTTTTTAATTTGAAGAATGAAACATGGAAGTTAGAGAAGTACCATTTATGAAATGTGAGGGTAAAAGTTGAGTGACAAGAGACTTGTTACTTGCATACGAGAAGGCGAGTGTTAAAATAAACATTAGTTATGACAAGTAAAATATGACCATAGGGAGCAGCACAAGCACAGCCAGAACGACATTGTATGCAAAGAGATCATTCAAAAGCTTAGTTACAAGCCGGCTATGGAGGGGCTTGTCCCTTGCACCTGCATGATTATGTACCCATATGTTTGAACCTGATCTTGAGGTGATCTGGTCTCTTGAAGAGGTTGTATGTATGAGGAAGGAGACAATCGATTCTCTCAACCGAAGTATTGCCAAGAGCTTGGATGTTTGGATTGGAAATAAGCCTTTGGAGAGCCCTCTGTGACCATAGTTTTTCATGTTTATCAATGAGGTCGTACCCCATGTATTCCTTCACCCAAAACGCCAGTGATGCTCTGATCTTTTGTATGGTCGACGGTGTGCCCGCGTCTTCTCGATCTTCGATTTCGTCGTAGCATTTGAGGTCCTATATAAGATTCTAATATCTAAAGCTTTTTTACTTAATATCTTCAAATTGACTTTGAATTAAAGTAAGCAAGTTTAAGCTTTTGCTTGCTACCAATCGCAAAATATAATTTTTTGTTAAAGTGACATTTAGAACAACTTATATATTTTATGTATTAGAAACTAAAAGTCGTGTATTAAAAAGTCGCGCGTTAAAGTCTATGGAATAAAATTTGCATATAAATAGATGTCTTTGCAATATTTGGGGGCCTAGAGAAATTATGATCATAAAGAGATTTACAGAAATCAATCTTTGATTAAGGTGTATAAAATTAAACTATTGAGAACCTAAGGGAATTCGAAGTAGTCTACATATTTGATTAAGGTGTTATTAAATAGTTAATGCATTTCATAATTTCTTTGGTATCAATATATTTTAATTTTTATTATTTTCCTTTCTTATATACAAAAATATATAAATTACATTTTTAATTTTATTTTGTTCAATGATTAGGAGATTTGAAAGAATTTTGCTGCCTTCTGTTGATATTCTTAATTTTAGTAATTTCACTTATATATTTCATGCACTAGATGTTAAAAAGCCATGTATTAGGAAGCCATGGGTGAAAAAGTTGTTGTTTGGAAACGAATTTTGCTGTGGCAATTCGCCATTTTTTTACTGGAGAAAGTAACGAAAAGGATTAACATCTGCAGAAAGAACTGCAATCCCAAGTTCCTGATCATAAACTGCTGGTAGCGTACCATCTGGGTAGGATTGCTCTTATCTTCTCTTTGATATGATGGCAGAAGAGAAGAATCTAACTTACCCAGATGCCCACCATCCTCTCCATGAAGTTGTGTTTGGGACTGGGGCCTCTTCGTGCCGTTTTATAATAGGTTGGCCGTCATGTTGATGGATTTTCAACATTGTTCCCTGTCTTGTACATTCACGGATGATGCTTTTGTTCTTGCCTTCACAGTACTAAAGATTGCAAAGGTAGTGAATTATCATATGCAATCGATATATGCACATATTCACATCCATAAATATTTCAAGCAGGTAGTTTTGATTTTTTCCGTCACATGAATTTCTATATTCTAAACCCTTGACAATTTATTATAATGAAACCCATATCACTATTGGTGGAGAAGCAAGATAATATATATTTACTCGAGCAACTATTCCAATTACAAATAAGCTAATTTGATCGACAATATATATATCATCTTGGGGACTGGTGTTTTAACTTTGCTAATTTCAATCCTAACTTCTTACGACGTCGACATGGCTAGAGTTTAAAGTTTACCATAGCCATTTAATTTTTATTTGAAATTTATATTTTTCATGAAATAATTAAATTCTTTTCTAGCTATTTTATCACCATTTTTTTAATTAATTAAAGTTGGCCTCGTTAATTTTATCAATTTTTTTATAGGTAAAAAGTTTTTTTAACCATTTTCATACTATTTAAGTTTAGAACCATCGGTATAATAGTAGACAATGTTAGGAGTCCCTCATCATACGATGAATATGACAGACATGCAACTACATGAAAAATCATAAAGATATGAAATTATTCTAAGAGATACAAAGAATTCGAGAAGAATTATTGAAAATGATGAGTATTTAGAGCTCTTCATATCTAGAGGGTTTTGCTTCTATATATATGTAATTGTATTGTGAGTGAAATAGAACAGAAGAGAATACAACAGAACTAAGTGTATCATTGTGTGCTTCATTGTGTGCTTCATTGTGAGGTTTTACGATGAGACTCTCCCTCTTAGAGGAGGGAGAGCCTCTCCTCATGGTGTACCATCTTTATCCGATGAGTGTTTGCAATTAGATGTGTATCCCAGTTGGAGATTATTCCTAATTGGAGTCTATTCTAGTTAGAGAAGTGTATCCCAGTTGCAAGTGTATCCCAGTTGCAAGTGTATCCCAGTTGCAAGTGTTTCCAAGTTTTGCAAGTGTATCCCAGTTGTAGATTATTCATAATTGGAATGTGTTCCAATTAGAGGTTAGAGTATATCCCCAGTTGGAGATTATTCCAGTTGGAGGTTGAGTGAATCCTAGTTGGAGGTTGAGTGTTCCGCTTAGAGGTTGAGTGAATCCTAATTGGAGATTATTCCTAATTGGAGATTATTTCTAATTGGAGTGTGTTCTGGTTAAAGGTTGAGTATTCTAGTTAGAGGTTGAGTGAATCCTAATTGGAGATTATTCCTAATTAGAGATTATTTCTAATTGGAGTGTCCGGTTGGAGGTTGAGTGAATCCTAGTTGGAGTGTGTTCTAGTTAGAGGTGTATCCCATTTGGAGGTGTAATGTGTCCCAATTGCAGTTGGAAATTGAGTGAATCCCAGTTGCAGTTGGAGGTGAGTGTTCTCAATTGGATGTGTATCCCAATTGGAATAATTTGATATACCAGCTTTGCCCAAAATGTGTGCCTATTATTTGATTATAGTGGATGGTTTTGTAGTTTCCCTTTTAATTTGAAGGTTTTGCGCTAAATTTGTGTGTCATCTATCTTAAATCCTTTATTGATTGGCCTTGTCACACACTCAACATTGTGTTTGGTTATTTGTTTGTTAAAAACCCTAACAAACAACCATATATATGAGTGTGCTTAACAATTTTAAATTAATGACTTTAGTCCATCAATTTCTATTTAGTTTGGGTCGTTATATATAACATCAAAGATATATAATAGATTGGATCTCGGCTACACTCATGAACTAAGTAAATAAAACTGGTCCTAAGGTAAATAAATTGTGAGATTTCTAAATTTAATGTCTCGTCTAATACTTATTATAAAGACAATAATTAATATATTAGTGAGAAAAGACTATATATTAACTATTTTGGCAAGCAACTTGGGTCTAGCTATTTATACTTTCCGATCGGGTTACAAACTTGTTGGTTACTCAAGTTGTAATTATACGGGAAGGAACCTGCAATATATTTATATACTACATACGATTGTAGTATTTTTAATATTTGTGAGGGATGACAATTAATGATTTGTAACATTGTGCTCCGTAACTTCATACAAATAATACATTTAATTTTAATGTTTTTGGCTTCTTGAATGATTAATACTCAATTTGAATACTTAGGATACTCACTTCTCTAATATGGAAGTTAATAATATATATATATATATATATATATATATATATCCATAGTAAGCCGATTTTTTTTTTTGCTCTCATAGTATTTCGGACTTATCCTCACACGTCATTAATTGTGGCCTCATAAATATTTTTCTTCCTCTTCTATTCCCCCAAAACTCTTCATTTGTGTCTCTTACTCGTACAAAAACCTCTCCACCATTATCTACTTCCTCTCCTACAAGTCCAAAACACTCCGTTTCTATCTTTTACTAGCCTAAAATTTAATATTAACCAATATTAATATTTAATTATTTTAAAAATGTGTTTTAACTAATTAAATATTAATATTTAAAATTTAATTTAAAAAATTCTCCATAAATCCCTCTCTTCTTTTTTTTTGCCCTAAACTTTTTGCTTTCGTTTCCTACTTGTACAAAAGTCGTCACTCCACTATTTTTTCATTTCTTTCCTACTCATCCAAAGCTCTTCGCATTCATCTTTTACTTGTCCAAAATTTAATATTAATCAATATTTATATTTAATTATTTAAAACAGTTGTTTTTAACTAATTAAATATTTAAAACACTTGTTTTTAACTAATCAAATATTTAAAACACTTGTTTTTAACTAATCAAATATTTAAAACACATTTTTAACTAATAAAATATTTAAAACACATTTTTAACTAATTAAATATTTAAGAAACATTTTTCAAATTGATTTCAATGAGTAAGATATTTTTAAATATATTTAAAAAAATTTGTGTTTACAATTAAATACTTATATTTACATTTCAAATACTTTTATATTTCTTCACTTGGAAGTTTGAATCTTTTTGGTACAAGATACTTTATATTTGTTATTAAATATAAATATTTAGTTTTGATCTTGACAAAATGATATTTTTCTGAAAATTTCAACTAAGAATTTGTTGATTTTTTTACAAAGTTTTCAAATTGTAAAATTGTTATATATTTATTTATCAAAATTTATTTTAAAGGATTTTTTAATGTTTTTTTAATATTATTTATTTATAATTTTATTTTTTATTAAAATTTTAAGAAGTTTGTCGAGCATGAACCTCGGGTCTAAGCTAGTATATATATATATAGAAACATTGCTATGTGTTGCAGTGTTTTGCAGCGCATAGCAGCGCACACTAATGTGGGCCTTTGGATTTCAATCCAACGGCCCACCTCCCCTCCCTTTCCCGCCGCTCCCCCCACCACCCCCTTCTTTTCGTAGCTCCCCTCGCCCCTTCCCACCCACAACCGTCGCCCACGGGCTTCCCGCCACTCCCCTCTCCCCTTCCTACCGCTCACCCCACCGCCGCCCCGCAACCCCCTGCCCTGTTCCCCCCCCTTCTCGCTCTTGACATTTACTGCATTTGGATGCGTTATTTATTAATTTTGAGTGAGTTATTATATTTAGAGCGTGTTATTCGACTCGATTATTTTATTTTGTGATATTTTATTATATATATTTATATTTTTTGAGATGTATTTCATAATATTGATTCGAGTCGGGAGCAAGTCAACTTTTTATTACGAAATTACCCCTGCACCTAAAGACATTTCTTTTCCCCGACCTTCTCCCTTGTTTTGCCGGCCAACGATGCCGCAAACCAGTGCTGTCCCCGTCTCGTAACCAAAGTTTTTATATTTTTTTGATTAATTTCATAATATTAACACGAGTCAAGAGCGAGTTAAATTGTTTATATTTTTTTGGATTTATTTCATAATATTGACTCGACTCAGGAGTAAGTCAAGTTTTTATTACAAAATTGCTATTGACTCATTACCCCCGACCTCCACTGTTTCTCCTCTATTTTTGCCGCTCCACCGGCGACCTCGCCACCGACCCCCCCTCCCCCCCACCGCCCTTGCCCGCAGTTGCCGCTCCCACCCCCTTGTTTCCTCCTCCCCGACCGCAGCCCCCGCCCCGGCCCGCAGCCACCACCCCCCCCACCGGCTTCCCGCTGCTCCCCTCGTCCCTTCCTACCGCTCCCAGGGAATGAGGGGAGATGGCGTGGGGTGGGGGCTGCGGGCGGTGGTGGGGTGAGTGGCAGGAAGGGACGAGGGGAGCAGCGGGAAGCCGGTGGGTGACGGCCTGCGGGTGGGAAGGGGCGAGGGAAGCAGCGGAAAGCCGGGGGCGGCGGCTACGGGCGGAGCGGCAGGAAGCCAGGGGTAGCGGGCGGGGGCAGTGGGGGAGCGGAGGGAAAGGGAGGGGGGTGGGCCGTTCAATTGAAATCCAACGGCCCATAGCAGTGTGCCCCTATACATACATACATATATGGGGCAGCTACTATGCGCTGCCCCCTTTGGTAGCGTTCTAACGCTGCCAAATGTGGGCCGTTGGATCTGATCCAACGGCCCACAACAATCCCCCCTCCTCCTCTTCCTTCCTTTTGTGCGACCCGCCTAGCTGCCCCTCGGCCGCGGCCCCCTGCCGCCCTCAGTGCTGCTCCCATGCACCCCTAGGCCGCTGCCTCCCTATGCCCTTGGCCGCTGCCCGCAGCGTCCCCCGCCAAACTACCCCCCTCCTTCCTTTGGCGTGGCCCAGGCGGGCAGCAGCCAAGGGGCTGCCTGCCGTGTCCCCCCCTCCTCCTTCCTCTGGCATGGGCCGAGGGGCGGCCGGACGGGCCGTGGCCGAGGGCGGCGGGGGCCACGGCCGAGAGGCTGCCCGCTGCATCCCCCCCTCCTTCCTCTAGCGCAGCCTAAGTGGGCCTTGGCCGAGGGGTGGCCGGGTGGGCCACGGCCAAGAAGTTGTCCGCCGCGTCCCCCCTCCTTCCTCTGGCGTGGCCTAGGCTGGCCGCAGTTGAGGGGCGGCCGGGCGGGTCGCTGCCGAGGGCGGCAGGGGCCCCGGCCAAGAGGCTGCCCTCCGTGTCCTCTCCCCCCTCCCCCCGCCTCCCTTGACCACTACCCCCCGCCGCCCTTGGCCGCAGGCCCCGCGGCCCTCGGTCACTGTCCGCTTGGATTTGATCCAATGGCCCATATTTAGCAGCATTAGAACGCTGCCCTATATATATATATATACCCTCTTTTTCACGCTACAAGGGTGACAGCTCACCTCCTTTTGCCAAAAATTGAACGTTCGTTGACACTCAATGCACCACTACTGTCATGTCATAAAGATTTGGAAATAAACAAGAAACTTAAAAGTCAATGTAAGTTCCATACATAGATACTGCAATATATATTTTTTGATAAAGTAATACTGCAATATTAATATAGTAACTTTCAACAAATTCTTTTTTACCATAATTGAATTTCCTTACAAATATATGCTTGATCTTAGTACAAACTAATAGAGTTAGACGATCACCCCTAACCTAAATAACTTCACCACATAAGCCTCGTGAATCTAACTTCCCTCCTCTGAACCTAATGAAATATATACACCGAAGACTGGAATTAAAACTGAAATGGATATATTAATTTGGTGGGAATCAAGAATTCAAGCTATAATTAATAAAGGTAAGGAAGAGTGAATATGATATTTCCTTATGAGTGACGAAGGTGGCATCCAAGAAAATGAGAAAAACGACGAACATTCAACATTTGGGTACATCAACTTGTTCCTATACATGGCAGCTGTGTTGGCTCATTTGCCAGGAAAAGAGAGTGCACCAGAGTCCTTGAGAGATACTGCATCAAATACTACTCGAAAACTTTGGTGTTTTATAGCCTTTGAGGACAAACACTAGGACAAAACGCACTTCCTACAATCCTGTTAGATTTTATCATACCTCTTGTCTTCTATCTCCTTGTTTTCTATTTCTTAATGATAGACAGTTCACACCGGAGACAAATATGCACTGGAATTTTATGGATTGGACAAGAAAATCTCTCTCTTTAAGTGGGAAATGGTTGAGGATACACCAATTGATACAAATGCAGAAGTTACATATATGTATCAAAATTGGAAAATGTTTGGGAATTTAGCCTGAGTTTTTTTATGATTTGGATATTGTTTCACCAATTTTGTTCATGTCTCTAGTTTTAACTTAACCTTCACTATTGATTCACAAATCTAATTATATTTTTGCACCCTTATTGCAATATAAAAGGGTTCACATGTCCTTGATTCAACTCATAAAATGATGTGTTAATTTGCAGGACCTTACAAGTTATAACTAACAATGGGGTGAAGCACACAATAAAAATGCCGTTGACCGTGAAGCTTTATTTTTCGAGTAATTCGGTTCAGTTGATCGAAGTTATTTTGCTGTTAATTTTTATTCTTTTCGAATCAAGGATAAATTGAGCATTTTTGTAGTGGGCTCATCTTTATGACACCTTAAGTAGTACTAGTTCATCTTTGTTAATCCTTCACCATTCTCACTTTGTACACCCGTTCTTAACAAAGTAAAATTATCCGATTAGAAAAATACAAAACCAAACCATCAACTTGATTATCTACTCTTCTGATTTAGGGCTCCAAAAGCCTTTTGAAGTTCTACCCAACTATCAAGTCAGGCTAGAGAGGGGGAAGAGAGCCACCTAGAGAAGACATCCATTGTGTTCATGTCTGCCCTATAATGCTTTTGAGTGAATTGGAGCAATGTCGACCAGGTGAAGTCCGGGTACCTCCTAGGGTGCTCATCATCCACCAACTCCTCCGGCGGCCTCACCACCTTCTCCATCTCCGGGCAAAGGAAGAATGCCAGTGAGATTCTCGGCGTGCAGCTATTCACCACTGCGCGGTGCAGGCAACTCCGGTACCGGCCATTCGACAATGCCTATAAAGAACACCAGTAATCATGCACAAGTAAATTACATGCTGAATATAAGTATATATACCTAGAAAAATTCGTAGTTGGTCGACCAATAAATTAAATACAAACTCATATAATTTGGATATTCCCAATATTTAGCTTGAATGATGTATATATGGAGGTCAGCGAACTTGCTAACATTCCATTCGCTCATCAAATATTTTGTCCTGATTAAACTGATGCTTCCCAAAAATCCTTCCTCGAGGTTCAAGTATGTTTTTTAAAATTTTGTTACTGTTTTAATTAGTTATAACGTTAAATTTCATACAAGGCATTAACAACTGGAAAAATAGTGTTGATAGAATACGACATTTACCTTCCCCAAAAAAAAACAAATTCTATATGGCACGCATACCAAATGTGAAGCTATGTTACAATCATTTGAATATTTCGACATATTCTACAGAACATATAGTTCACCTAATAAAACTGCAGGCTACTTATCTCTTTCGTTACAAGATGTATATGTTATAATAAAACATATAGATATGCTCACGATTTTAATAACAATATTTTTATTCACAAATTTTGAACTTAATCAATGAGTTTCTTACCACATAAACCCTATTTTCTTGTATAAATTAACTATTATGGGTGTGTAATTAAAATATATTGTAATTGGCGCATGCGCTTGTATGGGAAAATATTTTGTTGAATATATATAATATATGCATTAGCCTATACTTAATAGTGAGCATACTAATATACTCTTATTAATAAAAAAGAGAATTTAATACTGACATGTGATTAAAAGTATGAGATTTTAACCAAATAAAATAAAACACAAAATAAAAAAAATCATATTGTTATAATATATATCTTCTATTAATTAGGAGCAATCTTTTAGTCTGAATTAATCAGGATTTATATCTAATATATTAAATTATTATAGTCTATTTTATTGTTCAACGAAAATCTATTTATAAACTTAAAAGTTTATCCACATATAAGTCATACATGACGCTACATCTTACTTAATTTGGTTGAAACCAATAAGACTAGTTATAATCAAACTAAATTGTTTTTGAATTTTGATTTGGTTTTAAATAAAAAAAGGTATTGTTATCCGGATATAGACAGATATATACACGAAGACATTTGAAAACCAAACCGACAGAATGCTCGCTCTTAAACCTAATAATCAGGACAAAACAAATACCCTAATGAACAGGAGCACCACCTTATCCTTAAGTTTTTATCGTAAGGGAGCAGCAAGAGACATGGATATCAAGTCCTATCCAAACCTTTTTTCTGGGCAATCAAGACAAAGGACATGTGATGGTCACTTTCCCAAGCGTATACCAACACAACAAGACAAGTCTGCTACAATTTACTACAATCAAAAAGCAAGTATATAGAGCTAACTTACCATGAAGGTGTCGCCAATGTTTACGACAAAGGCATCGGACCTGGGGCAAATGGACCTCCACTCCCCTTCAACATACACCTGCAAACCCCCCACCAAGTCCTGGTGTAGGATTGTAAGGGATGTTGGGTCACAGTGAGGACCCGTGCCCAGGGTTTGATCTGGTTGCCGACATGGTGGATAGTAGTTAAGCCTCATTAATGAATCATTCCCTTCAAAGAAGTCCCTGAAGCATTCTCTGCCCACTCCTAGGCTCATTCCCAGCAGCTCCATTATGCTTAGGGATAGCCTGTTCATTTCCTCACAATACTTTTGGCACACAACCCTGTTATGAACACATAAAGATATGTTGAGTTTACATCTTTTATGGTTAAACTAATGTTTCTCTCATGGGTCTTGTGCCTTATTTGGTGCAAGAGCAATCAATCGGTGATACAAATTTTGGGTCATCAATGGTGTGCAAATTATAAAGTTGACAAATATAGTTTCAATATCAGAAGCAATCAATCAGTTCTACAAAATATATTACATATATATAACAAAACTAATCAAATTGAGTTGTAGTGGATACTAGCTAAGAGAAGTGATCATGGCAATGATCTTTAGATTATTTACTGGCTAAGGCTTTGTGGGTTTGTCTTAAAATAATCAAACTAGTAAAAGTGGTACCGTCAATTAAGATAATAATGATGACGACAACAATGATGATAATAATGATGAACACGATGATACGCAAAGTTTTGTCATCCTTACCCTGTGTGTTGGAAGTCATGGCCAAGCACATTAACCAAGTATTTGCTAACCATGTTGGAGGAGCCAGGGGAAGCTGAGTATCTAAAGGAGAGAGTCTCCTTCCATGGGAGCTTGGACGAGAACCTACCAGCGAAGCTGCTTGCATAGCCACAGCTCTCCCCCGGCTGCCTGTTTGCCCGCTGCTTCTCGTCGAGTGGCAGCGAGAAGAAGGAGTCGACAACGCGGTGGGTGTCGGCGACGAGGTCGGGAGGAACACCATGGTTGACCACTTGGAAGAAACCATGCTCGGCACATGCACCACCCACGAGTCCTACCGTCTCGTCGGTGGCATTCAGGTCGCCGGCAAGGAAGCTCCGGAGGTCGATGATGGGGACGACAAGCTCCTCCGCTGGCCGGGGCTTGTCCTCCTCTGGCCAGACGAATTGGGTAGGGATGGAAGCTTGGCGGTTGAGGATGGATGCATCAAACACCAACGGAGTACTAGGAGGCAAGGAATTTGTTGAAGAAGCTGGCATTGTCGACATAATGATCGCTATGTCAGATAAGAGAGAGATGAGGTTTGAAGGAAGGTTTAATGGAGTAGAGCGTTGAGGAGGAGAATGGAAGGTTTAATGGAGTTGAGCGTTGAGGAGGAGAGTGAGGTATATAAGAAGTTGAGAGGAGAGGAGGGAAAAGCCAAAGGCCGCCCCCTAAGTGGAGGTTGGTTGGATGGTTGTCCAAAACTTGGAATCATTTGTTTAAGTCCAATGGCCAGGTTGCGCATATATTTGAAGACACATTAGGCAATAGGCTGGTAAGAGTTGTAGAAGGGGTGCCCCTCCAACAAGATGAATAGCTACTGACCATACAGCTGACATAAACATAAGTTTTATAAATCTTTGCTTGTGTGTTATATTTACTTTTGCTAATAATGTTGTGTGTGTGTCGATCATATAGCTATAAACATTACTAGTGCAGACTCTCATAAAATATGCTTGTTTTTGGCATTACCTTGGATATTGAATCATGCTATATTGATGGCTTTAGTTTGTATATTACGCAACAAGCTGGGAGACAATTATGTTTGCCATCCTAGATTGATGCCCACATAAACAACACAAAGCTCCACTTATTAGCATACAACATTTCACATATGCCCTTGTTTGGCGTATTGATCTAAGCCAACATGTTGATTCGACAAGGATGTTTGATTATTCATCATCCATACGGATAATGCCTACTATTTTACACAAGCAAATACGACATAAAATGTCTATCTATAGTAACCTCCTCTGCATGCACAGTTTGATGAATGGTACAAGACCAAGGACTAGGAGAGCTCTAAAGTCCAATCTCGTCTCTCATGCATGCACTACTTCACAGTGACTAACGAATATTCCCATTTAATTAAGGAGCCTAAGGCCCAAGGTGTGAACCGTTCTTTAGTTAGTATCCTGTAGCAGCTTTGATATCGTTGAGATTGCTCTGGTACAAATTGGTTCAATTCGACTCCTGTAGCAGCTTTGATATCGTTGAGATTGCTCTGGTATATATTGGTACAATTTGACTCCATTTTGTGGTACACTTTTTACCAGCTTTGGTCCGTTCATTTGATGCTCCCTTCTTGAGTAAGAATTCCTTGATGGGTTCTTTCCGTTGGGGTACGTCGTTTCGGAACTTGCGCTTTTTGGCGTGTTTGTGTATGTTTTAGCATTAGCCTGCCCTCTTTGCAAAAGCTTGCTGCATTTTAATGTTATCCAAAAACTTTGTTTGATTAAGGTTTTAGCCATCTTAATAATTTTGTCTCAAGGGGATAAAGATATGATTTGTAGGGTTGAAGACGTTGCCTAAGAGGTTTCCCGCATCAATCAATGTTGAAATTCTGGTAGACTCAACATTCGATGGAGACACACTAAGTTGACAAACACTGGGGTTAGTGTTTATAAAGAGGATGGTATTAGATGATGACCCAGAATCTCTAAACGGGGTTAGTTTGTGAATGGATCTTTAGAATGGAGTTGAACACTCAAGATCATAATTTGATTGTCCAGAGAAATACGCATTATAGTCTGAGAAAAGATGAACAATAGTTACTGATAACTCATCCTAGTACAAAAACTAACATCCAAATAATTACGTTGCCACGTCTAAAATATCATCACATCCTGATTCTAGTGGAAAAGACACGGAATATGGTACACACATAAACAAGTGATTTTTCCATTCTAATCTTCATTAATCAAAGCCTCTATTAAGATAAAACCGGAATTTGGCCTTTTTTCTACAAGCTGCAATTATGCTTTGGATAGAAATAGTTTATGATGGAGAAGAGCATGATTACCCAATAGATTTAAGCCTTCCAGTGGATCACTCTATTAGCATGTACAAGCTTCTATCTGGCATCATATCCTCTTCACATTGTCCCCATGAAGAGAAACCAACCCTTCACTTGCTAGCATAGAAATAGCATTCCGCAGCTGAAGCAAAAAAATTGAATTAAAAAAAGATCAGCTGTCTAGCAGAGGTTGCAAGCATTTGCGAAATATGAGACATTCAAGACTAATTTTAAAAATACATCAAATTATTTTTGTTACTCACATCATTAAGGTTGATTTCATCAGAGCTTTGTTTCTTAACAGACTCCAGCAACTGCATATGCATATGAAAAAGGTTATGGTAAATATTGGAGCAGTAGACATTTCAAACAAAAACTGTGAACATACCTCAAGTAGTCGAACAGAAGGACCTCCTAGTTGCATGGTTTGCATTACTGTATCACGAGTTTGCTGCAAAAGGCGCTCCCTTCTCATTCTTTCACTGGCAGACACCCCAGTTGTGATCAAATCCATGTCAATTGTCCCTATTGATAAAAAAGAAATAGCAAGTCAGACAAGGAAATAGAATGAGCGCACAGAACCATGAATTCCATAGAAAGACTTCACAATCGGTTGGGGGAAATACCATTATTTTTTAAGGAGGATTTACCTGTTGAATGATCAGTGGCTGATTGTTGAAGGGCAACTTCCAGAAGCCTAAATGCTTCCTTCACATCACGCAATTCAACCTGCATAACTTATAATTTGTTTATTCATCCCTTCCATATTATCTCAGATGTGCAAAAACACATACCCATTCAGAGAAGCGAATTCGTGCAAGTGCTTCGCTAAGACGTATCAGGCTCTCAATTTGCCTTGGTGTGGCAGTTATTACCTGTCAAAGTATTTCAATTCCAAATGTTTACTATGAAATATAGTGTTATGTATGTCAAGCATTCCAAGATTGGCATTATATACCTTCTTACTGCTGCCTGGGAAATTCCCTCTCTGCCTCATTTCAACATATCCACGTGTAAGTTCCTCTGCAGCCTCATCAGACAACTTGGGATGAACGTGTTTTCTAGCATAACTGATATATGCTGTCAATGTAGATACATCCAACACGTCGCTTACTGAATTCTAAGTAAGCCAGTAAAAAATTGTCAATAAATTTAAGTAGCTAAAAGAATGGTCAATGAATCTTTAAGAGAGACAAGATATTAAGCAAGTACCTCCTCCATATCTTGAAAGTGCAAAGACACTATGTGCTTGGCCAATTGTCTGTCTGTGTGCTCATTGGCCTTGTCAAGAACTAGATAAATCAAATCAAACCTGGAAATGTTCCATTGCAAGATGGCAGTTATTGGGAAGAAACACTGAATATTTCAACTTTTTCACCTAAGAATTCATAAGACTAACCGGGAAAGCAATGTAGGAGGAAGGTGGATGTTGTCAATTACAGAGAGGCGAGGATTGTAGCGAGAACCACTTGGGTTTGCACAAGCTAAGACTGAAGTTCTCGCATTCAGTGATGCAATGATTCCTGCCTTCGCAATGGAAACAGTTTGCTGCTCCATCACCTATAAGAGAAGTACATTATATTCAGAAAATCGCACATAAAACCAGATTCTGAAAATAAACGCCCACCACCGTTGACGCCATATACTCACCTCATGTAACATACTTCTCGAATTCTCTGACATTTTGTCAAATTCATCAATACAACATATGCCCTTGTCACTCAATACTAAGGCCCCACTTTCAAGAACCTGAAGTTTTCAAAAAGAAGGACAGAGTTCACATACTTCTAATGTTATAACTGACTAGTAACAAAAGACATTGAGCGAAGCTCACAGTTTCCCCAGTTTCAGGGTCCTTTGAAACATAGGCAGTTAGTCCCACAGCTGAACTCCCTCTTCCGCTGGTATAAATTCCACGAGGTGAGAGCTTGTGAATGTATTGAAGCAACTGGGATTTACTGGTACCAGGATCACCAACAAGCAAGATATTGATATCTCCTCGAAAACTTGCACCCGATGCAAGCGTAAGCGCATTTCCGCCAAACAACTAATTTGCAAAAACAGACTCGCATTAAGGGTTCAGGCATTAAGATGGGTCCGAGATGTTCTTCTTTATTAAACTTATGGAGCAGCTATACCTGACAAAGAAGTCCTCTTTTCACATCATCAAGCTCCCATATATTGGGAGCCAGGGACCTAGTTAGCTTATCATATATATCAGGCTGTGTAGATAGCTCTTTCAGTTGCTTTACCTGGCAATCAGAGCAAGCATGATCACTAAGATACTAAATAGCAATACTGAAAATTGAAACTATTAGCATCAACATTGGAAACCAAAAAAGATTTACTTTGTCTTGATAATAAAATGGCTCTTCATTTTGTTTAGAGCTTCCACTGGCAGTGACATCCTCGTCCATAGGATCCTCAGCTTGCATTCTTGACTTGTCAGTCTTTTTCAAATGCAGGCAATCAACATATGTCTGAAGTTGGCAGTTCATCAAAGAGGGTCAAACAGAGAAAGTCAAGGAGTCATCAAAATCAAATGGCAATCAGGTCCACAAGTTAATACCTTGAACAAAGACTTAACAGTCCTTTGTGTTTGTCCTACTCTAACACTCATTGCCCGGTAAATCCCTGTTACTTCCACCCTGTCACCTGGCTTTCCAGCATCAACCAACTTGCCATGCATCACCAGGCTAACAGTGTGAGGTGTACCACCCTCTGGTATCTCATCTGGAGTCTCCTGAAGTCTAACAATCTGCTTGTCTGAAAATCTGTAACACATGGAAAAACAACCAAATTAACAAAACCACCCTTACAGCAAAGCAAACCAAATCAATTCCAAATTTGCAGCCAAACTCATAAACCCAACCTGCATTTGTTATGTATAAGTGTCATAGAGTGCAAAGCCAAGCACTCCTGCCTCCCGCACCTCGTCGGCTCCACAATCCGGCCTGCAAAAGAGCTTCACATTAGACATCCAATTTTTTCATATTAACGAGAGGGAAAAAATGATAAACTAAATCACCTTTATCAACTGGAACAGGGTCAGTGAAGTGACCACAAATGAGGCACCGAAAAACAGCATCTTTGATTTCCGGAATGATCGAACTGCATCGAATTATCATCCCCTTCACAGACACCAATCTTCCAATGTCTGCAAAATTCAACAAATTAAATCCATCATTCCAATAAAAAACATAACATTTTCACCTATAACAGCTGATTGAAAACAACAAGTCAAACTGCATCAAATTAGCATCCCCTTCATAGAAACCTGTCTCCCAAAATCCACCCACTTCAACAGATCACAATCAGTCATTCCAATAAAAAACAAAAAAATTTCAACCTATGGTAACTGATTGAAAACAAGGAATCGAACTCTATCAAACCATCATCCCCTTAACTGAAACCATTCTCCCAATATCGACTCAATTCAACAAATCACATCAATCATTGCCATAAAAAAACAAAGACATTTGCACCTATCATAACAGATTGAAACCAAAGAATCAAACTACATCGAATTACCATCCCCTTCACAGAAACCAGCCTCCCAATATCAACCCAATTCAACAACAAATCACAATCCATCATTCCAATAAAAAACAAGCACTTTTTTACCCACCATAACTGATTGAAGACAAATAATCAAAACATTGAATTATCATCCCCTCCGCAGACACCAGCCTCCCAATATATACCCAATTCAATAAACCACAATCCATCATCACCATTCAAAACAAAAACATTTTCACGGTTTCACCTATCACAACTGATTAAAAAGAAAATCAAGCTGCATCAAAATATCATCCCCTTCACAGACGGCCCCAGTCTCCCAATGTCTACCCAGTTCAGCAAACCCCAATCCACCATCTCAATAAATAAAAATAAAAAACATTTTCACGGTTTCACCTATCATAACTGCTTTCTTTTTTTAAAAAAATCTAACTGCACATAATTATCATCACCATCACATACATACAATCTCCAAATGCCTACCCAATGCAACAATTTACAACAGTTTAACCAAAATATCAAACATCATAACTTTCGAGAGCTGATCCAATAACAAACAAATCAGTGAGAAAACTCAACCAGAGGGATCGAGACTGCGCAACGCCACTGACGATCTGAGATTGAAGAGCCTCGCGCGGATGCTCTTCTCATAGAGGGGCTGACATTGCCGATGATATCAAGCAGCACAAGGTCGAAAATCGCAAGCACCTCATCGGGGTACTTGACAGTCTTGTTGTAGAGATCGGGATCGTAATCAAACACATCCTGCGCGTCGACGACGATCACATCCCCCTCCAACTCGATCGTCTCGCAGATGGCGGCCATGTACTTGCCCTCGATGTCGGAGCTGTGGGCTCGGAAGTGTCGGAAGAAGCGCTCGACGGCGGCCTTGACGTCGTGGACGTTGATGTTGGTGCCCCAGACGTACATGGGCGGCGCGGCGTCGGGGTCGGTGGGCTCCGGGTCGGACGACGGAGAGTCGGAGGCGCCGGACGGCGAGCCGGCGGGGATGCGGCGACGGCGGCCGGAGGAGGACGGGGTGGAGAAGATGGGGTCGGCAGGTGGGCCCCCGCTGCGGCCGCGGCGGCGGGCGGTCCGTCCGGCGCTCGACGGCGGCGGGGCCGGGGAGGAGTTGGTGTTGGCGATGGGGCTGGACAAGGAGTCGTCCGGCGAAGATGAACCTGCATGTGGTTGGAGAAGACCGCCATTGAAATCGGCATCAAGAAACGATTTTTATGTGGTAAACCGAATTGAAATCAGCCACAAGAAGCGATTTTGATGAAGGAAAATGAGGAAAAGTGATGAGTCGAATTGAGATTGGAAGGCGTAACACAACATCACATTGAAATCGGCAACAGGAAACGATTTTCATGATGAAAAATGTACGGGAAATGATGAATCCAATCGGAAAAGTCGAAGAATTAAATGGAGAAAACATTGGAAGAGCACAGAAAAACGAAGATCAGGGGCCGATTGAGACCATAAAATCCAAACTTCCTCCATCAACCCGACCATAAAAAAAGGCAAAAAAACAACAAGAAATCCACTTTGAGCTACTGAAATCGACTGAAAATTAACCTTTTATTTTTGGAAAACATCGTGAAAAACAAATCAGCCACAGCACAAACGACAAACCAAATCCAGAAAACAAATATTGAGGGATTACTGAGACAGGCGAAGAAGAAACACAGGCAGAGCAGCCAAGCATGTCAACAAGAGTGAGGAGGCTAGAAGCGACCAAAACGGACAAAGCGAGGTTCAACAGGAAGAGCAGAGAACGGAGTTGAAGGTGACGATGGAGAGGAGGATGGAGGGCATACCATGAGAGCGGGAGTTGAAGGGAGAATCCATGGCGGCGGCGAGGAGGAGGAGTGGTGGAGAGGTCGGTGAGGAGACTATACAGGAGGAGTTGGAGAGGGAAGAAGATTTGGCGGGAGTTGGGAACGAGTTTGCCGCCAAAACTCGTTGGTCGGACTCGGACCCTAAACGGGTCTGACCTCTTTTAGAATCCCCTCTCATCTCAATAGATTGAAAGATTTGACTTGTACCAAATTATAAAAGAATTATTTCACAAATTTTGTTTTTTTTTTGTCATTATAAAAAATAAAATGGTCCACAGAATAACACTTGGCGAACAAAAAAAAGATTAAACCTTTATTTCATAATATTTTCCTACAAATGTGTTCCCTGTATGGTTATATTTGGATAATAAGTACATCAAAATGACATGGAACACTTTTTTGTACCCATTAAGTTTAGTTTATATACTAGTTATAATGGAATCCTCTTCTGAGTTTTATCTTTGTAGCTGCTATTCTACGAACTGTAAACGTTTAGCAGCTTGAACGGAAAATCAGAGCATAAAACAATCTTTATCACTTCTGCATTATTGCTCAGTGATGAAAAGGCTCCATCAAAAATACTCAGGCATGCAAAACAAGGAGTTGGCTGACACATTAATCGACTAAGACGCTTGATTAACCATGCTCATACATCAATCATGTTAAACATTCAACCTTAAATAGCCGATCACGATCACGGTGGGCTTCAACAACTCAAAACATCAAGATACAAAGATCAGTTGAACTGCAAGTGATAATGCTGATGAGAATTTATAAAAGAAGGGAATCTGTTATGAACACAACAAGCTTCCTTCGTTCCATCTTATTCATCAGCCATAGCCAACTCTAGCGCATAATCATCTCTTTCCTGAAAAATTGATATCATATAGCAATTGTCAATAGGTTTCTCAAACCTATAGGTTTCAGCAGGAGTGCCCAGTACCAATTAACTATGATGGCATGACACAAGGTAAAAATATCAGATATTCTCTATGAAGAAAAGGAAGAATAACTTACAATGGGTCCTCGAGCAAAATACCGCCCAAATTGAAGCCAGTAAACCTGCCAAAGCTACAAATATTAGACCAACATAGCTTCCATTTTCACTGTCCTCCTCCCAATTTCTATGATGAACAATTACCTCATCCTCATCTTGTGTTTCCACTTCCACATCTGAAGATGGGAATCCAACACAGAGTAGTGCATACCCCTGGTAATAATATTGACAAGAGCTCATTCTCCTACTCTCAGTATAAAAAAGGGATATATAATTGCTTGAAGCTAACAAATTTATTCAAAAGCACATGAATGGGAAATGAGAATTTACGAGTGCGTATATGCAAAAGCTACATGCGAATTTTTATGTAATGAAAAAGTTAATCTGCCCTTAACAATTCTTAATCATCAGCGCAAGTCATTCGCAAGAATACATAACATTTTTCAACTGTTTATGGCCTCTGAACAGTTGTTTAAGTTCCTTTGGCTATATGGATTACGGAGTATGAGAATTTTGATTCTCAGCCAGACAGGGTTTCATTTTACATTTAATTATGAACAAGAAAATTAATTTAAAAACAGTTACTTCACAAATGTGTTTATCCTTATAACTAAATTTGAGAAGCAATTCGAGGCTTCGATGTTCAGTCGTGAAATTGAACAATAATTCAGAGTAAAGCTTTTAATTATTCACATAGATGAAGGTTCTCATCAAATACAAAATTTCCTAATGCAATTTGTCCTACATCATACCACAGCAGCTTAATGAACTTTGATAATGCTGATAGACCTTATCTTTCAATTCGGCAGATATTCCAAGAGCCTCTGGTTGTCTTATCTGTCCAGACTTAATCCGAACAGCACAGCTAGTACAGCAACCTGTTAAACCAAAATCAAGTTCTTTCGATCAGTGCTTATCTCAAAGATTTCAAGAATGAAATAATGAGTCCCCAACAAATGAAATTTTCTTAAAAAGGCAAGCCATCTGAAAGCTATTTCATACAAGTACAAAATCAACAAACAACAAAGAAAAAAACATCTTAAAAAACATGGTTCAGAGCTGTAGCAGAACAGAAATTGAACATCAACCACACAGTAAACAAATTAAGGGCATAGCATTAACACCCATGAATTTCACATCACTCTCAAATCCACTCATTAATTTAATAATTTTTTAGAAAAAAAATAAAGAGAGATAGATAAGATCAAATAGTACCGTGCCTGCAAGCAAATGGGAGGGTAATATCCTGGGCCTCGGCCGTATGCAATATGTACTGGTCCTGCTCAACACCATCACAATTAACCCAACAAATCCAAATCAATCAATTAAGCAGCACCCACTTCTCATCCTTTTTTTAAAAGAATAATAAAAAAACAGAGAAGCTCAAAACCAGTACCTCTGGAACAAGGAACTCATGGACCAGCCCACGCTGCCTGTCATGAACAGTGACTCTGTGACAGGTCGTCGAGCTCGGGGTGAGCTCCGACCGTATCGGCCGGCGGCGGGGGAGGGCGTTGGCAAGGCTTGGGCGGGACAGTGAGAGGTGGCAAGCGAGGCGAAGGTCCATGAATGGCGATGGTAGAGGGTAGGGGAGGCTATAGCGCTGGCGAGCTGGCGAGCTTTGGTTGATGGACAAAGACTTGTTTGGATAACATGAAACTGAATTTTTCACTTCCATTCAGCCATGCAGCCATGCACTGACCGCAGTCGGGTCCGGATGTATATTCGGGTCGACAATTGGTGCAAGCCGAATTTATCACTATTATTTATTAATTTTTTTGGCAATTAATTAGTACTGTTTATTAGTTTTTAAAATTTTTATCGTTATCAAATTTTGACTATTTTAACATATAATAAACAGTTAATTATTAATAAAATTTAACTTAAACTATAAAAATTTTTAGTAATGTAAAAGACTACTGTTAAAAAAATTGGCCGATTATATTCGAAATCGGCCGATTTAAATCAGATCGGGAAGAATTCGTTTAAAGGTGGAAGACAAGGCCAATATTGTTAATAGAATATGTTCAGATTTTTGGCATGTGATTTTATAATTTATTATTCATTCACACTTTAAATCCTTTTTGAACTAGATTAGACATATTAGTAGGTAGGACTAGAAATTAATAATCCTTTCTTATAAAGGATATAGCAGATAAATTAGAGGCGTCGACGGGAATCCACAATAAACAATTACTCATTATCATTCATGTTGAGGAGATAATTAAATTATTAACTCTTCTCCTCTTTAATTAATACATCCTTCTCTCTTTTTATTTATATCTAAATACCATGTCAATATGAAAAGCATATAGATGAAGCATCTCAATATCTCGCATCTTCTATCGTCACATTATCAATGGCTCCATCTCGATGTGTTGTGATCAGACCTAGATCTGGAGGTACTGTGAGGCATCAATCTTTGATCTTATCAATAAAATTCATCGCCATTTTTTAAGCCTTATCATCTAAAAAATAAAATAAAATAAACGAAGTAAAGAAACTAATTATAAACACGTACTCTCTTCACGGAAGAGTTGAGCACCACTATTCTACTACTCTGCATGTCAGCCACATGTATTGTGAATGATTTATAGTTGGGCAACCTCATAACTAAAATTTTTTCGAACATAGAATAGAAATCAAAAGATGTTTTTTATTATAATTATATATATACTAAATTATACCAAGAGAGAGATGTTATATCATTATATACAAATGCTTGAACCAATTTGATCCCTTTTGGCCTTACAAAGTTCATTTCCCCTGAAAATATTATCACGTCCAATTATTTTATATGCCTCAACAGTTATATAATTAATTACTTCTAGTAATTAGGCTTCAAGCATAATTTATAATTAGCACTTATATTATGATAGTTAAAACCGTCCCTTCTGAATCTCGAAACTGCTAAAGAAGTTTTAGAATGGGGAACTGTGGGTCAGGTTAGATATGCCATGGGTTGCTGAGTACCTTCTTGAGTGTGGTATTTTGTCTAGTTACGTGTGTGCAGGTGCTTGCTTGAGTGGGTGTGGCTCTCGGTTCGGTGCTTGCTGGTTAGGGAATACGCCCGTGCTTCTATTTTGTATGAGGTTCAGAATTTTATATATATATATATATCCTTTTTGCTATACGCCGCCAGCCGCCAATTTTGCAATGCACGCAACGCAAAGGCCACGCAACGCAAAGGCCAGTGGGCAACTGGATCGAAATCCAACAGTCCACAGGCCACTACCCCCACCCTCTCGCGGAGGTCCGCCGCCACCCGCACCCCCTACCATGACCACCTCACCCTGCTGGGGCCCCTCCGCCTACCTCTAGTCGCCGCCCCATGCCACGACCACCACCGCCACCCCTACCCGTCCCCAACCACTGCCCGCCATGATGACCACTACCCCCTTAGCCAGCGGCCACAAGCCGCCGCCCCCTGCCACGACCACCACCAGCCAGGGCGGAGGGGGATGGTCGTGGTCGTGGTTGGGAGGTGGTGGCTAGGGGTCGCGGCTAAGGGAGTGGTGGTGGTCGTGGTAGGGGGCGACGGCTGGGGACGGTGGTGGTGGTTGTGGCATGGGGCGGGCAGAGGGGGCACGGCGGGGTGGAGGTGGTCGTGGCAGGGGGGTGTGGGTGGGGTGGGGGGAGTGCGGGTGGGTAGGCGGGCGGGCTCCGCGAGGGGGGTGGGTAATTGTGGCCTATGGGCAAAACCGGCAGCGCATAGCAGAAATTTTATATATATATATGTACACATTGCTGCAAATTTTGTGCCTGTGTTCCATTTTGTGCATTTTTATGTGTGGGGATCAGATGATTAGCTGACAGCAACACACTCCAATGCCATGGCAAGTAACTGGTAATACATTGATCTTAAGATGACCACTTATGCAAACTAAATATTATCACTAGAAAATGAATGAAACCAAAACGTACAAGAGCTGCTTAGTTATATAAATTTCCAATCAAACATAAAAAGACTAGGAAAAATTGTATGCAATAAATTTTGAGACCAGATAATTTAGATATGTTTATCATTATTTTTTATGGAATGAACTCCCACTAGAAATAGATGACCATGATCGCGGCCATCCTTTCTCTTCTTTTATTTCTGTAGCCTGTGCATCATCATATTATTGGCCATTGTCAATACAAAAACTTGTAGGCCATCTATATTGGTAGCGTGCTCTTTTAATGCTCCCTCGATATCCCTGGATGCATTGCAATAAACGACATCCGGGATCTTGTCAATAAAATTCATCGCCATCTTTTTCCGCCTTCATGTCTGTAAATTTTTTACAACAAAAATGTGAAGAAACTAATAAGTCCAATCCGTTCAAGTGCGAATGTGAAAGCTCCCGGTTGCAGATTGAGTAATGAATGTTAATATTCTCTTTTTAAGAGAAATGGAGAGGAAAACAACTACTTAATTTCAGAAGAGAAATGCAAGGATTACCAAGTCTTGGGACAGTGTGACCTTTGGGATGATAAATTATGTAGGGATTTACAAATGCTTTAAGCAGTTTCTTTCATCCAACTTTGTAGTGTCCATTTCACCTTACAAAATTAGTAGGTATTTTGCTATATATACCCAAAATTTAGTATATTATACAATGCTTTACAAGAATGAAAAGCGTCAAATATGTTTTAAAAAATCAACATGAAATTAGAACAGCAAGAGGGCAGAGAAGCACCAACCCAGGGGGCGGGGATGTTCATGGGAGGTGTGTATGCCTTGACAATGCCCTTTATGGCAAATTTTGCACCGCTAATAAGAATCACGAATTTGATTGAGGGGACTCTTGTGAGAGCCGATCCCTTCAACAAATTTGTTAAAAGAAAAAATGAGGTTGTTAATAATAAGATTTCAGGAACAGTCAATTATTTGAAAACATTATGCTCACCATTGATGTGTTTCCATTTTTTATGGCAAAATTGATTGGATTATTAGTTTTACACTCATAGCAAACATTACTTTCTTTAGTGTGATTTATCAATTAATTCTGAAATAATTAGTGACAAGTGAAAATTTTGAGATTATTATAATTTCTTTCTTACTTTTTCTTGTAATACTATTCTCTCGTGCTTTTTGTTTGGCAAAAAGATTTCCTTTGTTCTTTGAGGTTTTTCTTTTTAATTTCTTTTGTGGATTTTATTTGATGAAGAAAATTATCAATTATCATATTAAAAAAATGATGACAGCTATACCTTAGATTGTAACCCTGGCAAAGCACCAGACAAGTATGCCCCCTGTATAAAAACTATCAGAAATTAAAGCCATGAAATTAATAAATATGTAGAAAACATTCATGGCTAATTTGATATATAGATCAGGATATATAAGATACAAAAAAACTGTATTTGTGTTTCAGATTTATCCTTTACCTGGGAGAAACCTATGAGACCATCAAAGGGTCCATGCTTAACCATGTATTCTTCTATAAAATCTAAGCATGGGTAGCTTTTTATGCTGTGTACGCTCCTGCATGTCAATGCATATCAGACAACACACATCACCAAATCAGAAACCTTTACTATTTAACATTTGATTGAACATTGATTCATCAAATATATCTGTATAGATAATCAAAAGCCCACCTTATTGATCACACATTTTATATAAAAAAACGAAAAGTAAAGAGAGAAATGAATAGAAATAAAATGATTGCCTCATTGAACTGGAACTACTCGTAGTAGGGAGGAAGAAAGAGGCCCTCCATGGCCGATGAACCCTGTGCCGGATAAGGGCTGTCGAAGAAGGCGAGATCGAGGCGGTCTAAGATATCGGTTGGCCATTTCTTCATCTGAGTACTCATAGTTTCCCCGCTGGTTCGGAATCCATGAAGGCAGCACTCTTGGCTTCTTCTTTTCCATTTCTTCCTCGAATTTGCATTAATTAATCAGAGCATATAGTTTTGCTTGTTATTTATACAATCAATCGTGAAGACAAAGTGGCAATATAGATTTGAATCCTATGACAAGAACCATGAATCATGCAGCAGCGCTTGAGCCGACAACGTAAACGTTGGTCTATTTGCATGCATGGAAAAGTTATCATTAAACTAAATTTATAAACCTAATTGAGTCATTTACTATTCAACTATTTACTTCTCATATCAAACCCAAATATTAACTATCAAGACAAAGTCAAACGGATCATTTATTAAATTGGTGTTCATTTAACTATTCAAAATACATGCTTGAAAAAAATATTCAAACTAAATAATAATAATACATGTTTTGAAAGGTGAAGTTAAGCAAAAAATATTTTAAAAACATAAATAGGTTGTTTGATAATTTTATTAATAAAAAATTAACAATTTATTAATCTTTATTATTAAAATGGTAATATAAGAATGAAGTGCCATTGCCCAGCACTCTATAATCAAATTCAACTATTTATAATCAGGTATCCGTTTCTCTTAAACCAATCCCTCTTATTAACTATCCACAACTGAACCATTTCGGAAATAATCAGCTCTAGGAAATAATCAGCTCTGTAAGGTCCTACTTTAACATGAGCAGTGAAGTTCAATGAGCAATAGATATATGTATGGATGATACCATCTATTGAATACTAATATTTTAAAATTACTATTAGTAATATTCAATGAGTACTGATTTGCTTATATTTGATTGGATCTTATAGTTATTTTGGCTTGTAGACCATATTAGCAGTTTTATGCAGATTAATGCTCAATTCATTGGATGAACAAAATGACTACAACAAGAGTTTTTATACTATTCATATGCAAAAAGTTTTGAAGTCAAAATAAAATTTCAAAACTATTCGTTACACGAGGCGCCCCAAAGCTCAAAGCTCGGAGCCCTTCCTCCGCACTCCTTAGCTTATAGAAAAAAGAGGTGTGATAGGAAAAGAGCGTGCCTAGCTTCACCCTTCCCTCGAAATTAACCTTTCTTTTTATTGAAAGAGCTTACCATGTACTGCCTCTCTCCTACCAGCCACTGCTAAGACGACAGGAGACCTGCGTCGAGGGCAGAGACTGGCCGCACTACCGGCGGTTGGGAAGAAGATGCTGGTTGGTCGAGGTTCTTCCCTCGGATGTAGAAACAAGGCATGCAGGTCGATGATGGCCGGCTGTGTGAGTTCAGTAACTGGTCGTGTATAGATCATTTTTGTTTAAAGGCAGAAGCCAAACCTTAGCCAAAAGCAAGCTAGCTAGTTCAATGGGTGTATTATCAAACCATGCACGTAAAGAAACAGATGCAATTGTTCACATAAACGACTGCAGATCATCAACGGAGATTATTAATATATATTAGACCATCTTCTACATAAATTTGGAAATATTTGTGAAATAGTGTGATCAGTTATAGGTATGGCCAATGAATAATATTGTGATTCACGGGTAAGTGAAAGTGACGGACGGCTGTCGCCATATTTGGACAAATTTAGGGTCATGTGAATCAAATGCGTGCAGGATTTGGTGCGAGAGAGAGACGTCAAAAATAGCAGTTTTGCTTCAACATCAAGTATGTGCATGTATATTAGATAAAATTGAAGGTTACTGCTAATAAGTATTAGAATTTGGTGATGTTCTAATAATACATGTATACGTACATCCTATAGTAAAAAGATCAGCACATCTTATAGTAGTTGTAACAAGCTATATACGGCATGCTCCATTTCCTCTTCCACGACATTATGGGCTAAGAAATAATTGTAGTGTCGTTGACTACATTACACAGATATGTTCTCAAATTTATATATACAATGCAACTCCATAGAAAGATCCGCTTGGAAAAAAATAACTTTCTAGAAAGGTATTGTGCTTAATTCTGGACCATCTAAGTGAATATGAGAAAGGTCATAGTCCACAACATTATTTATAAGCTAGGACGTAATATTAATTGCCGATTTTATATATTTTTAACGGAATGAAGTACATGACTATAGAGAAGGGTTTCTAAAGAAGAAAGTGCGCTCTATTTATAAATTTACAATTTTTAATACTGGTAAAAGGAATCTATTTGGATGAATTAGAAAAATCAATGGTGGGTATGTCACTGACATATATTTTTTGCAACGCTTAAGTAGATCATTTTCTGTTTTAAAAGGATAGATCATTTTTGGGTCACTTGGATTTTTTAAAAAAATTTTAACGGGCTTCAGCTTCTTCTGAGAGAAAAATCTACGGGCAAGAGCTTCACTATCCTTAACACGAGTGTTATACAATTTAGCAAGAGCATCAGGTGGGAGGTTTTGGGGTCGATCCATTTACAACGCCACAGCTTGACTGAGCTAACACCATATAGAGAGTAGGGCTAAGAAGGAAATAAAAAGGGTGGTGAAGGGGGTCCATCAAGATGAAAAGGAAGAATTTGAGAAGAAGAAGATGATTAAGATTAGACGGTAGATTGAAGGAGGGAAGAGGACTTCACTGTAGAGGTTTCCTAGTTCTAGAGCCATCCACTGCTAATGTAGAGCAACTTAGCAAGTCTTTTAACGTGAAATCTTCTGTGTACTTGCTTGCACGAACGTGATTCACACCCACACGCAACTCGTTTTAACGATGGGGTAAGTGTGTAATATCGATAAACCTTTATCGATGTGCCCGGAAAATATAATCGACAAGAGCGTTTTCGGAATTTAGCAGTCTGTCATCATCACTCATTGCCTTCTTCTATTTATGTACTAATTGACCGTGAAAAATGCCAACCAGTGTACCTGCATCTTCTTCCCCAGCCACCACCGTTGTTGTTGATCAATACCAACACCGACACAAGGTGCAGATTCTTTCAACAGAAACAACTCCCTTCTATTGTTGATTTCCGGCAAGATTTAAATCTATTGTTTACATAACACTATAGAAGAATTAGAGCTTTAGTAGCCAATTTGATCATTTTTAATAGCTAACATGTCGACATATGTAGCTTGATGATCTTGTTTTTAGCGACGTCGAACTTAGAGCTTTAATGACAAACATTATCTTTTTTATATGGCCAAGTAAATGATATTTTTATTGACAAATTTTGAGCTCTTAATTATAAAGACAAATTTTTTAGTTATAGTTATGGTTTGTGGCCTATATGTATATCAATCAATAAATTTTGGTTACATAATTATATAATGTAGTTATGGGTACCTAGAGGATTATCATTGAGGAAGAATTGGTGGTGAAGAAGCCAAGAGTCCTATGTCTCCATGGATACCGCACTGGTGAGGAGATTATGAGTACTCAGTTGAGGAAATTACCTGCCCACATCTATGATCTCCTCGATCTCGTCTTCCCCGACGGTCCTCATCCGGTGGAGGGACTGTCGGAGGTGGAGAGCATTTTCCCTCCTCCCTGCTATGAGTGGTTCCAGTTCAACTGAGGTGATAGTCTGATATTGAATTGTTCAATGCGAGTTTTTATTAATTTGTTTACTGCAGTATAATGTGGGTAACTGGTTGACGGCAAGAGTATAGAAATCATCATGACTGTTTAGCTTTTATAGAAGAATACATGGTTGAGCATGTTCCCTTTGATGCGTTTCTCCCAGGTAATTTAATATTTGATATATCTGCAGGTTTCTACTGCCTGAATCTCTCCATGTTAAACAATAATCTCCTTGTAGTCAATTTTCATGGTTCTAAAACTCAAGGTTTCGATTAAAACTCTATTGCCAGTGGAGTAGAGTTGCCTTGGAGTCTACTTAAGATGGAAAATCATTTTACATTGAGTTTTGATCAATACAAATTATATGAATAGAAAATAATGTGACATGGATATCAATTAATCTAAAATAATCATATTTATATAACATTATGTGATTAAAACATTATAGTTTAGCTCAAAATATTGGGGAGTCTCAATCGACTCGGTAACTTCTTTAATTTGGAATCAAAATGAAGATTTTCCATTGTGGGTTTGTTCAATTTACTTGCTTTCTTGGCCCCGAATACTGGTTTAATTAGTGCACTAAACATAATGTTATAGTTCAATGGTTGATTATTATACGACACAAAAATATCACTAATGTGCATGGATTTATTATGAACTTTTACATTTTTGCCTCATTTTATAATGAAAAGGTAATCTCATATCTGGTTGGTCCATCTTATCTTATGGTGAAAAGGTTCGTGAGATGCTTTCTTAGCATATCATATATATGAATATATACACCTTGTATGTTCTTCGTTGTAAAACATATAATCAAAGGCTGATTATTACAACTGAATGTAAAATGTGTATGGTTGTCGGCTGATCTTATTATTAATGTTGCACAAAATTTGCAAAAGTCTTCTCTAAAATAGCTCTTGAATAATTAATGATGAATACACATCAATCTTTCACCCCCTCATGGGCATTTGAAACCATCTCGAGGTATAGACAAGGGGATCCTCTTCCTCCTTACTTGTTTATTTTAGCCTCGCAAGGCCTCACTAGAATGATTGAGATGACAGAAAGTAATGGTCAAATCTCTGGTATCAGGGGTAGCTAAATCAGCTCCATATATTTCCCATCTTCTGTTTGCAGATGACCTGCTTTTTTTTTCAAGAGGCACACCTCTCTGGCTTATAACACCATCTTATTGATTCTCAAAGAAATATGAAAGTGTTTTTGGTCAAATGGCTAACCTAAGTAAATCCAGCTGCTCTCTCCCTTCTCATGTTAATGGCTCTCTCCGACAAAGCATGAGGCATCTCTTAAGAATGGAGAATATGGATGTGGGAGTAAGATACTTAGGTGTGCTACTCTTTTGGGGGAGACATAAGGTTAAATGGTTCTCCTTTCTATGTGATAAGGTATCGTCTAAAATCAATTTATGGAATTCCTCCTCTCTATCTCAAACTGGTCGAACTTGATTGATTCAATCTATAACAAACACAATGGCTAATTTCTTAATGAGTACTTTCTGGTTACCTGATAAGATACACAAAAATTTGGGAAACAAGCAATCGAAGTTCTGGGGAAAGACTTCCAACACTTTCTTGAGAAGCATATCTTGGAAAACTGTTTACAAGCATATAAACATGAAGGTGATCTTGGTATTAGAGGTGCCTCTCTTATGAATATTTCCCTCCTCACTGAACTAGCATGGAGAATCTTGTCAAATCCTAGCTATCTTGTTGCAAGAGTTCTTAAAGCTAGATATGAAAAAGGCCTTGGTTAGGGAAATATTAATAAGGCTACTAATGAAACTTTCATCTGTGAGAGCATAAATAAGGGCATTCAACATTGAAAGTCTATGATTACTTTAATAAATTATATTTGGAGTGTAATTTATTTGTTAAAAAAATTTATAGGTACTATTTTGTTTTAGGTGCTCAATGAATTCTATGTAATTGTTGGGTCCTGTTATTATGTTAATTGATTTAATTATTGATTATACAATCTGGCAGCGTCTAATAATAAACAAATTGATTGATTAGATTACTAACTCCTAGAATCATTTGCATGGGGTACGTCCCTGTTGAGTTACTATTTATGTTATCATCAGCTCTACATTGTTTTCATGGTATCATCAAAAAGGCAAGGATGGTAAATCGTTAATATTTAAATGAGGTGCTTTATTGTTTTAATTAAATCCCAGTGGGATAAGAAATTTGTTCATTACTCCATGATTGATAATAATAAGTCACAATATGTCTAAGACTGGACAATTGAGTTTATTGATTAATTCCTATAAAATTTATTTTGGTTAAATGTTGTTATTTTATTGATTGATTAAGTATAAAATCTGTTATTAATTTATGGGTTAGTAAACATTTGATTCACTTATTGGTACAAATAATTAGTGGCATAAGCAGATTGATCTTTGTAGGGAATTATGTTGGGTGTGATTATATTAATTGGATTTATTAATTGGCTTATAAGTAAATAATTAAATAATGATGTAAATATATTTTGTTGGTATTCTTATTTTGGTATTGAATTCATATCATTTCATCCATTCATGTATCAAAACATACGTGTTAACATTTTTTTAGGAGCAGATAGCTGTTTTCGTTGCGCACATTAAGGTGCGCATAACTTCAGTAAAATTTATTAAATTAATGGGTGTCATTGATCGGTTAGTACGAGGTAGGGTTTTGGCATTGGCATGTTGGGCATGTCGGACTCAACGTACCTAACTGAGGTGTTGGACACCATGTTGTACTTACGGGTTTACGGGTCCAAGGAACCATATCAAGCAATACGTACTTAGAAGCTGGAGTTTGGGCAAGGACTCATACTTATTGTCCGTTGGTTGTACAACATCATTGAGTGATCACTAATGGTAGATCTCTAGTAGGGAGACCACTCTACTAGAATGAGAATCTAAAGTATACTCAATATTGTATTCATTCATGTTAATTTAATTAAGTTTATTATAGTTATATTGCTCAGTGTTTTCTCACTCACATGGAATTGCCTCTGCAAGTGCTCATTTGGACAGTTGAGTTTGTGGGTTCTTCAGTGGAGACAATTGACGGACTCTCTAATAGACTTATTTTAATGGTCTTGTTATGTGTGTTTATTTGGGGTTTGAACGCATGGTAGTGGCCATGAATAGCGTTAATGGGGCCAGCGGGACATGGAGTGCAAGGTGGCTATGGGCCGCCGACGGTGGGGGGGTGGGGCGGCCGTTGCGTGTTGCAAACATGTAGCCGCATGGCCGCCTGAACGTGTGGCCATGAATAGCGCTAATGGGGCCGTTGATGGCACCACGGTGCAATTGTTTTTTAAAAAATCAAATTTTGACACTTAAAAAATGGTGTTAAATCGTTGATAATATAATTTGTCGCTAAAATTTTGGACGATGACAAATTACTATAAATGGTGCCACCAAATTTTCAAATGGCAAAAGTTTAGTGGCATTCATTTTTTAAACCAATAACTAGTGACAAATTAATAATAAATATTTAGTCACCAAATTTTCGGTGACAAAACGGTAATAAATTTTTGTGTTGCCTTAATTTAATGATTATTCAGTAAAAAAATTTTGTCACCGTATTTCAATTATAAAACGGTGACAAATTTATTATTAAAAATTTCAGCGACAAAATTTTAACGACAGAATATCAAATTTCTCCTAGAACAAGTTACAATAGCACAACAAAATGATAAGAAGGTAGTTGTGATCACTACGAGGATCGACCAACATTTAGTATATATTCTTCCATCCGTAATGCTATATGCAACACCAAAAGATTTCACACTTTTCTTTACCTTAAGATTGATTCGCGCATAGAATTAGCCACATGCCTGGATCATGTTTCCGCAATAATTTTTATGGGCTAACCAAATTCAAAGTGAGGAAAAGTTGGGGGGCATTTTGATGATGCACAAAGGATTTCTCTTCCTTCCATATGTGGAAACGAGGCCCATAACATTAGTATGAGATGCTAAATTCAAAGGTTCACAAAATGATCGCCCCTTTTACCAATTGATCGTACTAATCCTTAAAATGCTTACATAGAGCTTCTCAACAGGCAGCATTTATCCTCTTCCTATATATATCCTCTTTTACCAATCAAGGGAATACCATTAATATTTAATATTTGGGACTCCTTAATTTGGTCATGAGTACAATTTTTCACTTAATTGGATACTAATTAGCGACCTCGAATTTTATCCACATAGAATTTGATTTGTAGATGCAAAGCATTAATTTTTAATTGACATTAACATATGCTGGATAACAAGCTTATCCCACACATTCAGATTGTTCTTACCAGAAATTATATTCTAGTCAAAGAAGAAAATAGCTGGCTGCGCTTATTACAAGCTCACTTTAGTGTGGGCTTGTTATAATAAGGATCCAGTACTCAGCTAAATTGGCTACCATCATCCTTAGCATATATATATATATATTTGTGAATTTAGATGAGAAAAATTTAATCATAATTCCAATATTGTTTGGATCTTGATCCAGTTCTAAAACCTAAATCAATTAAAAGTTTTGAACCTAAGTTATGCAACAAAGATTGTTGATCTTGTGTCTTTGAGTATTGATTGACAATGAATCAATGATAACAGGGTCTACCAGTGAGAAAAAAAGCTTCCACTTATTTTTTTGTTTTAACAGGCTACACAATGGATCCCAGAAATAAGCACAAATTGGATACAATAAATATTCATTAATTATCGTTGTTGAGAAGGTTATGGATGAATTACCTTACTTGTTGAGGTTTCTCTAACCTTTACTTGAAACTGATAACTGTGGTATTTTTCTCTCTCTTTTTATTAGCTGAGGTTCGTCCTCTTCTAGGAATGATGCATCATCAAAAAATTCCCGTGCCAATATGAAAGGCACAAACCATATTATAAGGTTTACATGCAGGTCGCTTCTTCTGATGCCACAGATTCTAGTTCCTGAGAAACTTGCGATCCATTGAGACATAAATCTTGGATCTTATCAATAAAATTCAGCACCACCTTGTCAGTCTTCTCATCTGAAAAAATGAGTAAAAGTAATTCCAATCAGTACACAAGCACTAATCCATGGAAGGCTTTGTTTACCATAGACGCATGTCAGATGTTGCAAATGGATTCTTACATAACCCTCTTCCAGACGCACGGTAGTTAAAAAGGAGGATCATTTGCCACATAATAATTTCAAAGAGAAGTGCATGACTAACCGAGTCTCGGGACTGTGTGGCCTTTGGGATGATGGATGACGTAGGGATCTACGAATGCTTCAAGCAATTTGGTTCCACGTGACCTTAAAAATCCATTTCACCTAAAACATGACACCAAATTTCATTAACAAGTACCAATTAATCTGGACGACTTCATTCTGCAAATGCAGACATTGGTAGTTTAATGATCACTTAATCATGGTATGTTTGTCGTAAAATGAGTACATATTAACTGACAACCTTACCAGATGCCAAAAGCAGTAAGTGTGGAATATAGTTAGTGGAATTATACAGCAGTGGATGGAAACGGTTCATAGAAAGAAAATCTTGAGTTATTTGATGTGTAAGTTCTTGTCATCTCCAAGTTTTGATGATTTTACGAGTATTTTCCATCTTAAAAATTGAAGGTTCTAATTTCTATTAAGTCATTCCATCCCATTACCTATCCTTACAATTCACAAATCATGTTGCTCCAAGCATGATCTAATTGAAATTAATTTTCCTCAAAATTTTAGCAAAGTTGCTACATACATCATTTGATCAATTTGTTTTTAATATATCCACAGTCCAGCTTTTCTCCCACGCAAACAGAATCCTTCCTTTATACCTCCAAATATTATTCTTCTTGTTCATAAGCCTCTTTCACTAAAGTTACAGTAGACAACTAAATGCGCTTGTCATATTCAACTAAAAAGCTTGACATTTTATAATTACCTTAGATCACAACCATACTTAGTAATTTGCAAGAGCAACCTAAGCCTTACATTGGCAGGCACGACTAAAGCCAGAACTATGACATTAAAAAACCAAACAAGCCATGAAAAATTTGCAACAGGAAAGCAGAGACACCTACCCAAGAAATGGAGGGAGGGGATGTGAAGACGAGGTACGTATGCCTTGTCGGCTATGTCCTCTGTGGGAAATCTTGCACCGCCAATAATCACCACAAATTTTATTTTTGGAACTCGTGTAAGAGCCAATCCCTTCATCAAAATTGGAAACAACATTAAAAATCAGGACAATTAGGGGGAATTATATGATTATCAGCATTCATATATTGATAAGAAAGAAATACTAACCTTAGATTGCAACCCTGCCAAAGCAGCAGATAGGATTGCCCCCTGAATACAAACCAGGAAAGGTTTAGAAACCATTATCAAGCATAACCTGGTCATCATTTTTTAATACCATTTATAATCTACAATATAAACAAGCGTATCAACCTGGGAGAAACCCATGAGACCATCAAAGGGGCCATGCTGAATCATGTATTCTTCTATAAATGCAAAACATTCATACAAATTTCTATACTCTGTGAAATCCTGCCATTAAACGATTAACGTCAGAAAAAATACAAACTCGCACACAATTCACACAACCGATCAAAATTTCAATGACCTTATTGAACTGGAACCACTCATAGTAGGGAGGACGGAAAATGCCCTCCACCTCCGACCGCCCCTCTGCCGGGAAGGGGGCATCGACAAAAACTAGGTCAAGGCGTTCCAAAACATGGCCAGGCCACTTCCTCATCTGAGTGCACATGATATCCCCACTTGTACGAAATCCATGAAGGCAAAGCACTCTGGGCTTCTTCTTCCCCAATTCTCCCTCATTGCAGGTCCCCATCACCTCTTTCCTTCCCTCAATTTCCTCCTTGATTGATTCTCTTCAACAACTACATAATTGACCGAAACACAATTGCTCGCTATTAACAAAGCTACAAAAATAGCAAAATCATGCCATTCACAGAATCAAAATCTTCAACAAGAATGAATAATCATATACCTTCCAAATAAATTCTTATTTCCAAAATTGTAAAGTTAGCATTTTGTTAGCATATATTATCAAGCAACAAATCTAGAGTAATTTGCATGCAAAAATCAAAAGACATTAATCAAGCTTCTGAATGAAAAAAAACCGGAAAAAACATGCTGACCATAGAAACAATACATGTTGAACACTCAATTAAAGTACTTCAAAAAGAATGAAAAATCATACGTATCTCCCAAATGAAACTGCTCATTTCCAACAACCACATAAGACGAGCAAAGCTTCTTCAATAACAGAGCGCGTGAAAATGAAAAGACATAATCAAATCATTGAAGAACACATTCACAACTGACAGATATTGCAGAATCAATATTCGTCACATGAAACAGAGGTGGTATAATCGAAAATGGAACAAATAATGACCAAAGCTGAAAAAACAAGGCTCCTTGCATAGCCGAGCTCACTGCGCACCTTATGGCTCTTACCAGCGGCGCGTACGGCGGCTCCGGTGGCGGCGATTGGGAGGAAGACGGTGGTTGGCTTTTGTTCTTCGATGGGGTAATATAGAAGGCATCGAGGAAGGTGGCCGGTAGCACTTAAGACGAAAATACCCTTGTCCAGGACGAACCTGAAGGGTGTTTTAGGTATTTCGCATACTAACAGCCACTTCGTTGAAAACGAGTTGAACGGTGGGAAGGAGTTCCCATGTCTGCGGACGACGTGGAGATGGATTCGCACGAGAAAAACGGTACCTTGTACACGTTGCCGACCAATATTTATTATATTTATTTTATTTTAAAAAATATTTTTTATTTATTATAATTATATAAATAAAAAATTTTCTTACGCGATTAAGATCAAAATTTAGAAGAATTTACGAGTACATGATAAAAGGATACAATATTCACGATTCAAAGGTGTATTATAAAGATATGTAATTAATTCATAGGAAGAAAAAATTAATACCAGCTTATTTTAATGTCATATCCACGATATTAAGTAAGTCCCATGTCTAATATTTATGAGATAAGATTTAATATATTAACGAGAATGTACTTGAAATTTTTAATTTGATTGATCATTTTTTAAGAGTATGAATTAATACTTTTCACAAATTAATATAAACTTTAAGTTAAAAGGGTCATTGGCTATTAAGGGCAAGTTTGTCTAACTAAAAACATATATAGGTGCTTTTATGCATGAATAAGTTACGACTTAAATCAATTCGATTTTTTTCCCGCTCTTGAGCAAAGAAACATCTTGATAAAAAAACTCGGTGGGAAAATACGGCAATCGCTTCTAAAACAAGAGGCATAGCCAAATATCACACGTTATTTGATGCACCGCTCATGATTTTTAAATGTTTATATCACATTACATAAAAATAAAAAGTGATAAAAAAGTCTATATTGAAGAAAAAATTAATGAAAATCTTCATCTGGCAACTGCAAAACTAAGCAATCCAGGTTTTATATATATATGTGTGTGTATTATAAAGATATGTAATTAATTCATAGGAAGAAAAAAATTAATACCGGCTTATTTTAATGTCATATCCACGATATTAAGTGAGTCCCATGTCTAATATTTATGAGATAAGATTTAATATATTAACGAGAATGTACTTGAAATTTTTAATTTGATTGATCATTTTTAAGAGTATGAATTAATACTTTTCACAAATTAATATAAACTTTAAGTTAAAAGGGTCATTGGCTATTAAGGGCAAGTTTGTCTAACTAAAAACATATATAGGTGCTTTTATGCATGAATAAGTTACGACTTAAATCAATTCGATTTTTTTTCCCGCTCCTGAGCAAAGAAACATCTTGATAAAAAAAACTCGGTGGGAAAATACGGCAATCGCTTCTAAAACAAGAGGCATAGCCAAATATCACACGTTATTTGATGCACCGCTCATGATTTTTAAATGTTTATATCACATTACATAAAAGTAAAAAGTGATAAAAAAAGCTATATTGAAGAAAAAAAAATGAAAATTTTCATCTGGCAACTGCAAAACTAAGCAATCCAGGTTTTATATATATATGTGTGTGTGTGTTTTGTTTTTTTGTTTTTGGTTTTTTCACAAAAAAATCGAATATTTGATTCTTCGCCGTGGAAATTTGGTCATTTGGGTGCATGTAGTGGGTGGGAGGAGTCCTAGCCGCTGGTCTGGATGCAAGGCAAACGTTGTTTCATATGGCTGGTATTTGTTTGAATCATATTTGCAAAAATTAAAATTTGGGTCTAAATTGGTTTCCTAGGGAGTTACTGAATAGGATCGAATTGATTTAAATCGTTTAGAAATCGGTTCAGTTGAACCGGTCTAAATTGATCTTATACAAAAATTTCAACTTACTTAAAATTAATATGATAGAGTATATCATTCTATTGTTATTTTTATGTGATGATGTGTATTATATTTTATGTTATAAATCAATTTTTTTGCTTTTAAGGGGCGGCCAGATTTGGTTGCCATTGGCCATGTTCGGCAGCCGCAGGTCAAGGGATAGCCAAATCCGGCCAGCAGCCGTCGGACATGGTCCATGGCTATCGGACATGACCGCACTGACACATAAGGCCACACGACTAGATCTGTGGCTGCAGGGCCAGATTTAGCCGACGCGGCCATCGCTAGAGCCATTGGGGGAAGGGTTCATGTTTTTTTGAAAATTAAAAACCTGTAATCAAAAGGTCGAGGTCAAACTTTGGGGCAGAAAAATTTTCAACCCCTGGCTTAGACAATCAAGACTATATGTGTGTGTGCGTGTGTATTTATATTTATAAAATGGGGTACAAACCTTTTTTAAATGTGCACTATATGAACCTATATCATAACCGTTAATTTTTCATCTAACGGTTTACATTGAAAGGCTATGGGTGAGTAATTATGGGTAGTTCCATCAATAATTACTCAATGTGAACAAGTAGATGAATAATAAATAATTACTCAATGTGAACAAGTAGATAAATAATAAAAATCCATGATTGAAGTTCGCAAGGTTCATGAATAAAAGGTTTCACAATGTATCATTGTCATGTGTGTGTGTGTGTGTGTATATATATATATATATATATATATATATATATATATATATATATATATATATATACCTCGATTGGTGCATATTTTACCTATGGTTGATGATGATATTAGTACCTTGATTTTGTTTGTAATTGAGTTATCTTATGTGTAATTTTTATGTCAAGAAATTCCTATGATGTCTTATTTTCTATACATTGTTATGGATCATGATTTCAAATGCAGTGATGGATCCTCGTGTGAGACCCCGATTTTGATTCACTTAAGAACCGGAAAATGTCATGATCTAGTTGAGTCATATTCAAAGCAGCTAGTTTATAAGACTCGATTTATAATATAGATCAAAGTAACCCGCTTGGCATCAAGAGAATGGAAGACATCGCTAAATACATATCAAAAACACATCAAATATAAGTAAAAGTGCAAAAGAAAATAATTGCCCTGAGCTCAAGTGTGTGTAGCATTTATCTATCCTCCCACCAAAACCGACTCAGGATCACCAGATCTACATAATAATAGGAAAAATGTTAGTGACGAGTGTTACCGATCCAGAAATAACTAATAGTTAAACTGGCATAGGAAAGCTGACACTCTTGTTAAATGAAAACATTTACATACTCCTTCACAAAATCTCTTATAAGGGCGTTAACTAAGAGTCGTCGTCCTCGCGCAACATCGTCTCCTTTCTTACTCATCTCATGCTTCATTAACTTTAAAAACTATCCCTTGCATAGGAACATCAATTTCTTTTCTTTCAGCCCTCTACATCCTCTGTATCACTCCTAACCCAGAGTACAGAGGCCGAGTACTCTTAGGTATACACCTTCAGTGTAACACCCTGTTTCAGCTCACCTGTGAATCGACTTGGAAATGTCACCGGCAACCGAACTGTTCGTTAATCTACTGGGTTCAATTAAGCCGACCCAGATCTGCCCTCGACAGAGCTTCCCTTAAAAGTGCAATAGGGGCCACCCTGTCAATAGTAAACATCATATATTTATATCAACAAGCAGCAAAACATAATCCAAACATTTTGTTTTCCAACACATTCTAGCTATCCTTGATTCGTAGTTTACCCTGCACATTTTTCACTTTCCATTTCCATTCACATGCAAAATGCTCATAATAAATTCACAGTTATAGCATATCAAATTCATTAACACAGTTCACTGCATTATCACTACATACACTCGGCAGGTATATGTGTGCGCGATTTCTGTGCTACTTCTCTGCAGTCTTGACAGCTCTCATTCTTAGAGGTGCTACCTACGTATATAATAGGAAACCACCAGTAATGAGTATTACTGGTCCAAAAATATAATTAATATCAAATTGGTTATGAGAGCAAACTCTCATATGAAAGAAAATATCATGAAATCTCTAAAAGGGCAACTACTGAACTGAAATCATCTTTCTCATTTCACTTTCTCATTCACTTTCTTCCATACCCACTTGCGTAGGTTGTCAAAAATAACTACCATACCCAATTGCGTAGGCTGTCGAAAAAAAATGTGAAAACTACATATATAATGGTCTTGGTAGGGATTTATAAAATAGACCCGATGGCAACTTGTGGTAGATCTTGTTTTCGAAAACATACTCGAGGGATCTCATCCTCGAGGGTTACTAATCCGGAAATACGATCAGGTAAATGGCCCGAGTTAAGTGAGATCTAATAAAATGCCACTTCATTCATCCTGCACATGATAAATCAAATACACAATAGAATACTGTAAATCAGAGAACGAGTTCTAAACGGACCTGGTAGAAGCTCCAATCGGGTCCCCGCGCCAAGGCGGGAGCTCCTACTCCGTACCTACACATCAAAACTAAATACTAACGCCCACTCATGATGCAGTCATACATCCTATATCTCGCATACATCCATCATGCATCAATCATAGTTACATCAACCTATGTCAATTCTAACAAGTCTACTGAGGCTAGTTTGCATTAGATCATGATCGTTAGTTACCCTAATTAGTTTCTTTGCTTCCATTTTTAACACCACTCAATCAAACATTTTCATATTTTATTCTTAATCAAATCTACATTTATATATATAATTATAACACTCAATTCACCAATCCTGGCATGCAATTCTACTAATCAGTACTATTAAATAATTAAATTAAAATAAATTATACCTCACGTGATTCGTGGCTCAAATTCGGCACCTTATGACATCTGAAGTTCGATAGGGTTCGATCAGAGGGATTTGGCGAAAGATCAGGTGATTTCCAACGAATTTCGGTGAATCCGATTTTTGGTGACTTCCAGCAGTTTCTCAGTGACTGTTTCAGTAGGGACAGGTTCGGTGAGCTCGTCCCAATGGTGGTGACAGCAATGGCGGCCGCGACGACGATGACCACCGGCGGTGGCGTCAAGTTCGGTCGGGCGGTCGATCTCTTCAATCGAGCCCACGGCCAATCTCGGCGGTGGCGCCAGGTAGAGGGGAAATGTCGGGAGGTCAAGGGGTGGTTGTCGGCGTCATGGCGACGGCGGCGCGGCCCGGATGGTGGTGAATCGACCGGGGGAGCATTGCGGCTTATAAGGTGATTCCGGTGTCGTGGCAGTAAGATAGTGGCAAGGATTGGTTAGGGCGGCACGACAAGGCAGAGCCACGTCGATTGGCGGCAGTGTGGCGTCGGCGACAGCGGCAGCGACAACCACAGGGTGGCGGCAATGGGGTTTGGGTAAGGGAGTGTCGGGAGGGAGAAGAAATTCTCCAGTGGCAAACTCATAAATAAGTATTGACCCGATTCCTACTTGAGTCAAAATAATAACTAGCTCGTAATGAATCTTAAAAAAATATCTAGAAAAATATGAAAAAAAATCCCATAAAATAAAACAAACACCACAACATCCATATGACATGCTTTATAACTAACAACCCACCCGAATATGATTTAACGCGTCCTAATGCGTTATTCGGCCTAAACTATTTCTACGATCAAAGATATAAAAAGAAAAATATTGCATACTTTCATATATTTTAATAATGTATTTTTCCCAATTTTTTCGACGTTATCATCATATATTCAGGTACACTTGACCCTCATCACTCATAACTCACGGCTGGCCTTGACTCAACACGTGGTTCATGAAACTGACTCGACTCGAACCGACTGGTTTGCTGTAGTAAAACTCTGACTCGAGTCATTGGTTTTATATTCAGTACCTTATAAAACCATAAGTCTATATATGCGCTGCATAGTAATACCGACAAATCTCCACACTTCTCTGTGTTTGAGGAACTCAAAGGTGAAGTTGTCAAGATCCTTCGAGAATAGAACGGACATGGACCAAATCCGGTGTAACACCCCGTTTCGGCTCACCCGTGAATCAACCCGGAAATGTCACTGGCGACCGAACCATTCGCTAATCTACTAGATTCGGTTAAGCCGACCCAGATCTACTCTCGGCGTCTCAAGATGGAGATGCAAATGTGAAATGCATGAATGGGAACAATTGGGTTCTAACGCGGTCCTACATGCATGCTAAGATGTACAAGCAAAAACAAGACAAAACAATAAATGAGAAACCAAAAGAAAATATATGCTATTACGGAAAAACGGACAGAGTTTCCCCTACAAGTGCAATAGGGGCCAACCTGTCCACAACAAGGGTATATAAATATTTTATGAAAATACGATAACACATACCAATCTACATTGACATTAAATCATTATCTCATTCGTTTTTACCCGAGCCGAGTCTGAACTCCAAGGCTCCCTACTCATTCATATTTATCAGTTCGTTTCATAACAAGTAATTCATTCAAGCAAACACATCAAAATTATCATTTACATAACAATAACACACCATCATTATACATATGTTACACGCGGCAGGTACATGTGTGCGCGGCCCGAAAAAAATCGTCATCTACATATATATAAAAAATCGTCAGTAACGAGTGTTACCGGCCCAAAAAATAACTAATATCAATCTGGCACAGGAGAGCAAACTCTCCTGTTGAATCAAAACCATATACTTCCTCAAGAACTCTCATCAGGGCACACATGGGAGCCGTCGCCGTCGGGCCGTCGCCCTCGGGTCGACAGCGTCCCCCTTTCTTTCTCATTCTCATACCTTGGCCATTTCTCTATCGCTTCTTGCATCAAATTTCATTCCTTACCGCCCTCTGCACCTTCCATATTACTCCTGGCCTTGGGCACAAAGGCCGAGCACTCTCAGGCAGTCGCCTTCAGTACCCTTTGAACCACAAGTCTAGACATGCGCTGCATTGCAGTACTCGTAAACCTCCACACTTCTCCGAGTTTGAGGAACTCAAAGGTGGAGTTGTCCGGATCCTTCGGGAATGAAGTGGGTTCTCCTCAGCTCCAGAGCCCGCTCTTCCGAGCACACGCCCTATCTGAAGACGTGGCCACAAATAACCCTCATCCCATCTCTCACCGAAAATGCGAAAACTATACATATATAGGCCTGGGTTGGGATTTATACAATAGGCCTGAAGGCAAATTGAGCTAGATCTGAAGTTCGAAAACAAACTCGAGGGATCTCATCCTCGAGGGTTATTAATCCGAAAAAACTGTTGGCTAAATGGCCCGAGTTAAGTGGGATCCGATAAAACTCCACTTAACTCGTCCTGCACAGGATAAATCAAATGCACAATAGAGTAGCGTAAATCAGAGAACGAGTCCTAAACGGACATGGTAGAAACTCCAAACGGGTCCACGCGCCTAGGCGGCGAGCTCCTACACCGTACCTACACGATCAGGCTAAAAACTAATGCTCGCATGATGAATCACACATCCTATAACATGCACACACAATTAACACAATCATGCATCAACCATCACACATCAACCTATATCAATTCTAGCAATCAATTCTACCAAGTCTACTTAGGCTAGTTTGCATTAGATCATGATCATTACCTAGTTACCCTAATTAGTTTCTTAGTCTCCATTTTTAACACCACTCAATCAAACAAATTTCATATTTTATCCTTAATCAAATCTACATTTATACATATTATTATAACACACAATTCACCAATCCTAGCATGCAATTCTAATAAGCTATACTTTCAAATGATTAAGTTAAAATAAATTATACCTCGTGTCGTCAAAAATCGGCGACGGTTAGGGTTTCCGTTTCGTGGCTCGAAACTCGAATTCGGCACCTAGCGGCGTCCGAAGTCCGATCAGATTGGATTGGGTGCGTTCGGCGGATGATCCGGCGAATTTTCCACGAATCCAATTTTCCGACGGTTCCGGCAGTTTTCAGGCGAGTGTCGGCGGTTTTCTGGCGGATTCCGGCGATGATTCAGGACAGGGCAATTAGGGGGTCTATCGGCACCAGCTCGACGAGCTTGGTCCGATGGTGGTGTCAAACAAAGCAACCGGGGCAATGATGGCCATCGGCGGCGGTGTCAAAAATGGGTGGCGGCGGCATCATGCTCCGATCGGGGTTGCGGCCGGACTCGACGGGGCTCGGGATGGTGGGGGAAACGTCGGCGACAGCGAGGGGATGGTCATCCGGGTCACAGCGGCGGCGGCGAGGCCCGGATGGCGGCGAATCGACGAGGGAGGGCGTCATGGCTTGTGGAGCGATTCCGGCGTCGTGGTGGCGAGACGGTGGCCGAGGTGGGGTCGTGGCGGCACGGCGACTGCACGGCGGGGTGGGGCGGCGTTGATCGGCGGCAGCACAGCGGGGTGGGGTGGCGTTGATCGGCGGCAGCACGGCGTTGACAGTGGCGGCGGCGGCGACGACACAAGGCGGCAGTAGGGTTTTGGGAGGGGAAAGTGTCGGGGAAGATGAAGGGGTGTGCAATGGTATTTTTGTAAATTAAACTTGACTCGACTCCGACTCGAGTCAATGATAATAACTATCTCCTAATAAATCCTAAAAAAATCCAAAAAAATTGGGAAAAATCCCGTAAAATCAAACGAACACAGCAACATCCAAATGATATGTTCTATAACTAATAACCCACCCGAATATAATCTAACGCGTCCTAATGCGTTATTCGGCCTAAAACTATTCTACGATCAAATAAAAATAACAATCAATATTGTATACCTCCATATACTTATAACCCATTTCTCATCATCTTTTAGACGTTATCATCGCGGTCCATGAAGCTAACTCGACTCGAACCGACGGTTGAACCGATTGGTTCACTCCCGTAAAACTATGACTCGAGTCACGGGTTTTACATCCAGAGCCCGCTTTGACTAACAGCGCCCTATCTCAAGACACAGTCATCGATTTTCTCTCTCTCACCTCTCACTGGAAAACTAGAGAAAATTATATATAGGCCTAGGGAGGGATTTATATAATAGGCCCGAAAACAACTTGCAATGAATCTTGTTTTCGAAATTAGACTCGAGGGGTCTCATCTTCAAGGATTATTAATCAACCAGTGATCTAAGCTCCAAGCAAGTCATCTTATCTATGGTGAGCTCGAACTCTGAAACCTACATTAAAACATAGTGCTAAGTAAAATAATGACATCTCTATATGATGCATGCTCGTATTATGTACTCACATCATTAGTACATCGTAATAAGAAAGACAATACTAAATAAACCTACAACTAAACATACAACACGTAAATTGAGACAGAATAAAGAAAATAACTAATAATAAATAAATAATAAATATATAAATACACTCATAAATAAATAGATAAATAATAAATACATAAAAATAATCAATACTCTAATCATAAAATAATACTATCATATACTATATAAATACATAGTTAAACACAAGTAAATATCACATATACTCATGTTAGTAAACATGTAAATAATTATATATATATATATATTATAATTATTTAATAAATAAATAGTTAATTAATTTTAATTAGTCATAAATAATAATAATACCATAGTCATCCTTGAATGGGTGGAAAATATGCTAAATAAGGTTCTCGAATTACAAAAAATAATAGAAAAATGACTGAAATCGGGCTGAAAATAGCATAGTGAGTCATCCTCAAACGAGTTGAGCCAAGTTGACTCAGCCAAGTCAAGCAATAGTGCTAGGTTCGGATGCTGTGTTGGGTAACTGGACATGGACATGGGCTCAGGCATGCTGGCGAACACAAATGGGTGAATCGGACTTGGGTTGGCGGAGGCAAACGCGGGCAGATGGACGCGAACGCAGGCAATCAGGTCCAATCGGGCGGCTGGCACCCATTGCCAAAAACGCCAACGGCGGCACCGTTAGGGTCGCAGCTGATCAAGATCAACAGCCCTGACAACAAGGATCATGGCGGTGGTGGCGATTGGTGGAGTCCGGCCATTGGCTGGCAGGATAATGACCAAGAAGGGTGGGATTGCCGTCGAGTGCGGCGGAAATCATCGCCACGGCAGTGATCATAGGTAGTCTTAAAATGAAGCTCTCGGCAAGATAAACTTGTGTCGGTGGTCAGATCGGCTGGAGGTAGCTCGTCGGTGCCAAAAAATGGCCCGAAAGGGTAGCGGTGGTAGCGGAGATTGACTGCAAAAACACCATCGCCGGTGGCAACTACGGTAGCACCAGTGGTCGTGAGAAGTATGAATGGAAAGCCTGTCGGAAGGCGGTCCTAGGGGTGTTGGTCCGGTGGCTGGGGGCAAGCCAGAGACTTGCCGGCGGTGAGTCGAAATGGTGGTGGCGCTAGGGTAGAAATCATCAAAATCGTGGGGAATCTTTTGAAAATAATTGGGTAAAACTAGGGCTGACGTGGATGGCTCTAATCTTTCCACATGGCACGATCTGAACACCCGATAACTCAGTGACCTAGTGGGGCCCATCCATTGGGTATATATAATAAACATATGGACAGAAAGTTATGATTGAATCATCTAAAGTCAAAACTGACTTGAATCCTAAAACTGACTCTACAAGCAGGAATCAAGGCAAGAATGGTAAATGGGCTTCAAACCTTGAAGTCAATCGGGTGAAAATTTATAACTCAATCAAACTGGGCCCACAGGGGAACAATTCAGTGATCCAAAATCCCTATGATGAATTCAAATGAGATACCTTAAAAATTCCAAACGTATACTAAATGCTGCAATGGCCTAAATTTAGGCCTACAACCCTAGCTAAGCCATAAAAATTATATGTATACCTCGTGTATACATTGATAACTCGCGCTCTATTATAGCCTAACTGAAGCTATCATCTACATGTCAAGTATACTCGGCCACCATAACATGTCATACGACTATTTGGGCCTCATACTCATAATCTAAAAACTAGTCTGGCTCAAACTCGCTCGAACCAACTCGAGACTCGTCCGAGCCTAACAAAACTACAAACTAGTAAAACCCTAACCTGAAACTATATTATACACCTAGAGTGTGTTCCTACATAATAGTTGTATAAAGAGACCACCAAGTAATTTTGTGTGGCTAAACTCAGTTCGTTTATTTAAAATATCTATATATTGGATTTTCTTAAACTTATCACGTAATTTATTAGTTTTAAATATATAATTTATTTCTTAATTACTCTGATCTTCTATATAGTAATCTTAAGAATATTTCGAAAGCACATGCTTGGTGCATTTTTTAGTTTTTCCCCCTTATTCCTCAAGTAAATGATATATTCTTTGGTTGGTATTTATATTTCACTTTTTTTATAGGTTTTGAGTTATCCTTTCATAATTTTTGTGTTCCTTTTTTAATTTTTTAATTTTATTTTTCGCCGAATTGACATTGTTATGCTTAGTTTTCAGTTTTTGTTTATATCTTTTATAGGTTATGTGTGTTCTTTTCACCAAAATTGGGCATGCTATGTTAAGTTTTCAAGTTTTTCCAAGTAATCCCATACAAGACCAATCTAACCAAATGAGGGCTCCTAGAAAAAAAGAAAAATCCTTACATTTGAACTGATAATTTCTAATGATCAGTTTTGGATCCTCAAAATATGGCATTGTATGCTATGATAATAACTATACAATAAAAACTACAAAATTACATCTTATGTTAAGGAATAGTTGTGAAGATATTCTTCATAACATATTTTATTTTACTAAATTTCATTGATTTATGTGTTTGTTCTATATTCTTTAACAATTTTGCGGCAGTTGAAACAATTTTTTTGTAACAATTTGGTTCTCGCGTACATTATTCATGCAAGAATCATGGCAATTTAAATTCTTTCTTGCATGTCTTTTCGTTTATTTGAATATGTAGTAGACTCAACTAATAATATGATTTTAGTCATTCATTATAATCCACTTGGAGCACAGACATATATGATATTTATATTATCTTCAAAAAATGTTACATATAACTTCTAATAACCCCGACTATATATACTAAATATGAACTCGCAGGCTTTAAAGTCAATGTTTTGTGCCCGTTAAAAGGTTCACCTCTTAACGTCCCTTTTGTACTATACGGTGATCATTATTTTTGTGTTTTTTCCTGACTATTTTTTTATCCTTTGGTGACCATTTTTGTCTGCCCATTGGTCACTTTTGTGGTTAATAGGTGCAACTTTTCTAAATAGGTCAACTCTCTAACTCCAATAAAAAAATTGTTTTTAAGAGTCATCATCTTCTACCAATAAAAATATTTATTAGTTTTATTTTTTATATGTAATTAAAAATTTGTGATAAATTTTCTCGACATTTTATACATAATCTTCTATCACGACTAAATGCCTTATAATTATAACTCTAACTCCAAAATCACTTATTTTTTATGGTTATCATTTTTTACTAATGGAAATATTTATTATTTTCAATTTCTATATTGTAGAAAAATTGTAATAGATTTTCTTGCAACTTTATATAAAATTTTTTATCATAATATTTAAGAACCTTATAAAATATTTAAATAGAATTTAATGTGACTTCTAATAGTTGTACTCTTTAATATCGCATTTTTTATTGTCATTTCTAATAGCACACTTTTTAATTATCATTTTTAATAATTGCATTTTTTATTGTCGCACTTTAGAATGACACACTCTTTATTATCACTTCTAATGGTTATATTTTTCAATTGTCACTTTAAATAGTCGCACCTTTTAATTGTCACTTTTAATGGTTGTACCTATTATTGTCACTTTTGATGTTTGTGCTTTTTATTATTAAAAAACATACACAAAATTTTTTTAAAAAAATAATTATATTAAAAAGCATACACAAATTTTTTAAAAATAATAATTAAGTGTTGCAACCATAACAATATTAAGATGGTAATAAATTTACAAAGATCAATAATCAATGGTTGGCGCATCGCGCAAGTCATACCTAGTTAGTCACTAAATATAACTTAACTAATTCTGCAACTGATAAATGGACAATTGTGATAATTAATAATCTTGTTAATAAAAAACGATTAAGGTTGGTGACAACATACCTATTTTTATTTGTTTGCTGATCCCTCCCGTGTGTGTGTATATATATATATATATATATATATATGAGGAGGAGGAGGAGGATGTATGCTGCAGTGTTTCAACCGTTGGATCAAATCCAACGGCTAAAACATACCCCCACTTCCCCCTTCTCCAGTCGTTGGATTTAATCCAATGGTTGGATAAAAAATTAAAAAAAAGTTTATGGCGTCGCCGCCGGCCGACGCGACGCCACCCCTGCCCCGCCCGTCGCCGCCTCGCCCGGGCGGCGGCGACACCGACCGCCACCCCGTCCCCCACCCCCGCCACCCTGCCGCGCCCCCCTCGACCTCCACCCGCCACCACGCCGTGCCGCGCCCCCCATCCCCTGTCGCCGCCGCGCCCCCGGCCATCGCCGTAGCCGGGCACCCTTCCCGCCCCTCCGCCGTCGCTGTTGCGGCAGCGCCAGCAGCCTTTTTTTTATCTTGGTCGTTGGATGCTAATTAAATGGCCAAGATCAAACTCCAGCACAGCCAAGATGGCTGTACTCGAATACCGGAAAAAAATTTCATATATATATATATATATATATATAGCAATGAACAATCAACAATGTTCTCAAGTACTTAACAATTGGCAAGTCTCCTAATGTTGCCAATCGGATATTCTAGAGGGAGGATTGAATAATCACTAAAATGTGACCCTACTAAGAACTTCTCCTAAACAAATGTAGCTTGATATAACAGCTCGATGGGGACTCCCGTGGCGTTTTCTTCCTCCACGTAGTCAATCTTTTCGGCGTCCACTTGACCTCCAGAATCCAAAGTCTTGCTACGGATCACCATGCATGAAGCCACTGTCATAAGAAAGTCAAAATTGATCTGTCGGTGGATCTATCTCTTCCACCGACGTTTGTACAGACAAACACAGGAAACAACATCCTCTGGTTTTTGGGGAAAAAATGATATTTATTTATAACAAGCAAGTAGGCTTAAATCCATGGCGACCTGGCCTGTCCATGCCCTGGCTAACTGGCCCCAACTACCTCCCCAGAATCACATAAACCCGAGATAGATGACACATTTTGGAATGTTGATGATCGTGCAACCTCCCATTCCTTATCATATATTATTCGGCATCGTCTCAGGTCTAAGTATCTCCAGAAGTACAAGTACTAAATTTATAGAGGAAGAAGAAAGCAAAATAAAATGTATACTAATTAATCTCGACGTCAGGTTTCCGCTTCAAATAGCGTCAACAATCGTCGGTTCAGTATCCAACCGACTGAACCTAAATGTCCAGCAGCCTGCCTTTTAGCGGTCGGATTTTACGACCGAATAACAGAATCAAATAATAATTTATAAAAAATAGATTTGTTTAATTTTTTAATAAAAATTAAATCATTATTTTAACGAAGATAATCGTTTAGTAAATAATTCTAAATATATATTATTTTTAAAAATAATTTTTATTATAAAACTATTATAATTTTATGATAATTAATATAAAAATACCCCTACGACGTTCGGTTTGGCTATTACCCAAACTGAATTGATTCGGTTTTAGTTGGTTTCACTCAAGCTATGCTCACCCTTAAATGTGGGTAACATACAAACAATGTTTTTATAAGCTTAAAGATGATTGTTGTTAATATAAGTGCAAGTTATTAATCTGAAAGGAAACGTGGTAGATCATTAATATTATTGTTTTACTTATTTCATGAAATATAGACATTGGGCTTTCCCGCGAATTTATTTCACTTATTTGCATGGTGAATGCGTATGAGTTATTATATAGTGTAGTGTTATTGTGGCCGACACTTGAAATTATGAAGTGTGAACATATATCGATTAAAATTCTTCACAAAAATTCTGGTCGATTATAACGTTAATAGATGTATCATGAGTCTATGAGTTTATTAATTTATGCAATTAAGTAAATCCCACGTTCACCTAAAGAAATAGAAAACAATCAAACATCAATTGAGTTAGACTGATTAACATCAAAATAACTTATTATTATTATTATTGTAGAACTTGTACATAGTATGGAATGTTAACTAAATACATAAACACAATTTTGTTAACTTATTTACCATAACGAAGAAATCATATATTAGTATATTCTTTTTTAACATACATAAAAATTAATAAAGCAGGTAAATTAATTCAAAATTATAAAAATAATCCCCTTGCAAAAAATTATTTTACAAAGGCAATAAACTAAACAGGGCAACATTATCTAAGAATAAACTTTAATCCATGCCAATTTTGTATATGCTAAATATGTTTAACACAAATCTATTACAAATCTTTGCTTCAACAAAAAAAATCATATGTGCCATCTTTATTTCAACAAAATGTCCAATTTCTCCCCCACCCATCTGCCATTAAATTTTAAGTCCAAACTTTCCGACTTACCATTTATTATAATCTAATAAAAAATATTGGAATTTTCAATTTTTTGAATATATTTATTTATTCTAATGAAAATTTTTTAAAGTTACAAAAATTTTAAAATATATAAGAAAATTTTCAGGTAAAATGGTAAAATTGTCAAAAAGCATAATGTCCATAAAGAATTACAATATAAGTAAACAAATAAAAAAATATTATTTTTCCATAATCATAAATTAATAAAGTAGATAAACTCATTCACAACTTTATATGTACATGAAAAAGAATCATTTTCCTAAATTTTTTTTATAAAAGCAATAAATTAGTTTTTTTTTGCTTAATTATTTTTTAATAATCGATTCAATTTCTAATTAAAAAGATATGCCTTGATTATATTTTATATTTTGGATAAATTTAATAAGTACTTATAATTACCTTTTCGAAAAAAAATTTAAACAAATAATTTCAATAAAGTCTTTTAATTTTTTATTTTACGATATTCAACTGGATGTATTCTTATATCATCTGAGTATATTGAACATACACCACTAATAAAATTTGATTAAACCATCCATTAAAAAGTTATATTTTCCCAACAACAAACTTAACTTCAGGTCCAAAAGATTAATACAAATCAAATTCTCCTTCTTCTTTTTTATTTAAATATATAATAATAATAATAATAATAATAATAATAAAATGACTAATTTTGGATGGGCGCCACAGCTATACACAGTGACTGCTTCCCCATCCTCCCACCTCTCCGCTTTCTCTGCTTCTTCTCCCATCTCCTCTCCCCTCGGATCTTCTCTCTGATTTTGATCCGGTTTCGCTAGCTTCTACCTGTTTGCTGGTTTTTGTTGAAGAAAGTCCCTGTCTTTGTGATTTGTCTGGTGCTGTTTTGTCGTGATTTTAGCTGGTTTTTGTCAGAAGGGAATTGGGAGTGTTTGTGGGGGGTTTTGGTTGGGTTGGAGGGGATGGGGAGTGGTGGGATCTGAGTTTGGAGGGTTTTTGTTTTTGGGGGGAAAGAGATTGGATTTTTGGGAGGAATGGGGATCGGCAAATCGGCTCGCCCGGGGAAGAGTCGGCCTCCTCCTCGTTCTCGACCGTCTCCCACCGTCATCTTCGTCGCCTTCTGCGTTTTTGGCGTCTACATGCTCACCTCCTCGTCCCTGCTCGGCGGCGGGTCGGGGCCGGCGGCGCGGGTGACGAAGTTCCTCGCTTCCGAGCCGCCGCCGGCGGTGGAGGACGAGCCGGAGAAGCCGCGGATCGAGGAGATGGTGGAGGAGGAGGAGCAGGCGCTGCCGGAGGCCGAGACCGCCGAGAAGGAGGTGAAGAGTGAAGAGAGTGAGGAGAAGAGTGGCCGCGAGAATGGCGAGAAGCAAGAAGGTGCACAAGAGCAGCAATCCGATGCGAAAGAGGAAGAAGCGCAATCAGATGATTCAGATCAGCATCAACCAGAAGAAGAGAAATCTGATAAGAGTGAGGAGGATCAACCCCAATCTGGAGAAGAGAAGGTGACAACTGAGACGTTCTCTGACACAAACCATTCTGATACCAATGGGGAAGATGGATCCGAGTCTGAGAAGACGGTTGAAACAGATGATGGATCAGATGGTGAGAAGAAGGTTGATAATGATGAAGGATCAGATGGTGAGAAGAAGGTTGAAAAAGATGATGGATCAGATGATGAGAATAAGATTGAGAAAGATGATGGATCAAATGGTGAAAAGAAGGTTGAGAAAGATGAAGGATCAGATGGTGAGAATAAGATTGAGAAAGATGATGGATCAGATGGTGAAAAGAAGGTTGAGAAGGATGAAGGATCAGATGGTAGGGCAAGCAGTGGGAGTGGGTCAAATGTGCACAAATGGTTCCTCTGCAACACAATTGCTGGGTTTGATTACATACCATGTCTTGACAATGAGGCGGCCATCAAAAAGCTTCATAGGAGGCATTATGAGCATAGAGAGAGGCATTGCCCCGAGGAGCCACCAACTTGTCTTGTGCCCATGCCAGAGGGGTATAAGCAACCTATTGAATGGCCTAAGAGCAGAGAGAAGGTTGGATTTTTTTTCTTTTTCTTTTTTGGTGCCTAGAGATCTCAGATTTGAAGGATGCTGTGAGTAATTTGTTTGGGGATTTTTGGTTTGCGTATGCAGATTTGGTATCATAATGTGCCTCATACTAAGCTTGCAGTGGTGAAGGGGCATCAGAATTGGGTTAAGGTCACTGGAGAATATCTTACCTTCCCCGGT
>JAURVB010011457.1:0-22416 GCA_033002965.1 Piper betle | reverse complement strand
GGGTGGAGGACGTCATTTATAAAATGAAATGACGGCTAGGGTTTGTGGAAACACACCAACACCCGTATTTTTATTCCTTTAACAGGGTAACCGCGTAAAGAATAAAATTATTAAACCGGGTAGACTTAACAGGGCGAGAGAATATAATATAATTAATATTAATTCTCTAACGTTCGATCCTTCCCTGACCGAGTCGAATATATTAAAAAAATTTTCCCACGGTCTTTACAATCTCCACAACTTGGAAAATTTCATCCCCGAAATATCATAACAGGCAACAGAACACATATAATTAACTTTATTTATTTCTTCGAGATCAGTTCATGCCTCCACAATTATAAAACTCCTATGCTACAATCACTCTAGGGTATTTCCTTGTCATTTCTTGTTCAGTCTCCCATGTAGCTTCTTCTGCCCCGATTTTTCCACAATACTTTTACCAAAGGAATTTCCTTGTTTCTGAGTGTCTTTATTTCTCTTGCCAGGATGCGGATCGAATTTCCTCGTAGGTTAAATTTAATTGTAGCTCTAAGTCTTCAAAATTTCTGATGATATGATCCTTGTCCCGTACATGATTCTTTAGCATTGACACATGGAAAACATTGTGTACTCCAGCTAGGCTTGGTGGCAATACTAATCTATATGCACAATTCCCAACTCGATCTAGGATTGGAAATGGTCCTATGAATCTTGGCTTCAACTTCCCGATATTTAAGTCTGATCACCCCCTTCGTAGGAGACGTCTTTAGGTACACAAACTCCCCAACTTGGAACTCTAGGTCCTTCCTTCGAGTATCAGCATAACTCTTTTGTCGATCTTGAGCTGTCAAGTCTTTTTTGAATGAGTTTCACCTTTTCAGTTGCGTCCCTCACCATCTCTGGCCTGACTATAACTGCTTCGGTAGACTCCAACCAGCACGATGGAGATCTACAAGGCCTACCATATGAGGCTTTAAATGGTGCCATGCCTATACTGGCTTGGTAAGAGTTATTGTAGGTGAATTTAGCAAAGGCTAAGTGTTTCTCCGAGTCACCCCCCAATAGTCGAGAATGCAAGCTCTTAACAAATCTTCCAAAGTTTGAATAGTCCTCTCACTCTGCCCATCAGTTTGGGGATGATATGCTATACTCAACTCAATTTGAGTTCCCATGGCTTTTTGAAAAGCTCCCCAGAAATATGAGGTGAATAGGGAATCGCGGTCGGAAACTTTCTCCTTTGGAATCCCATGCAAATTGACAATATTGTCAACATTTAATCCTGCCAGGTATTCCGCCGTTCTCATTGATTTTGTGGGGATGAAGTGAGCTGCCTTAGTGAGTCGGTCCACAAATACCCATATGGAGTCATGCTTCTTTTGAGTTCTTGGGAGCTTTGAAATAAAATCGCATGTGACACACTCCCATTTCCACGTTGGTATTTCTAAAGATTGCAATAGTCCTCCAGGTAGTTGATGTTGGGCTTTAACCTGTTGGCAAGTTTGACACTTAGAGACAAAATCCACAACATCCCTCTTCATTCCAATCCACCAATAGGTTCGCTTTAAATCCTGATACATTTTAGTAACTCCATGGTGTATCGAGAACTTTGAGCGATGAGCCTCCTCCAAGATATTCCGCCTCACTGCATTATCCTTGAGTACACACAACCTTCCTCTAAATCTGATCACACTATTTGAATCAACTACAATGTCAGGAATCTTGTCCAACATTTTATTTAGCTTCTCATCACCCATTTATGCTAGCTTTACACGATCAACTAAATCATTGGAAACAACCACATTTGCCAATAAGCATGTTAGTTGCTCCACCGGGTTGATAGCTACTACTTTTGCTGACATGGCCCAAAGTCTAGCTAACTGCTGACTTTTGTCCACTTTGCCCTTCCTACTCAATGCGTCGGCTACAACATTCGCTTTCTTTCCGTAGATGGTATAAGATTTGGAAGTCGTAGTCCTTCAGATATTCCATTCACCGCCTTTGTTGAAGGTTAAGTCCATTTTTGGTAAAGATATACTTCAAACTTTGTTGGCCTGTGAAGACTTCGAACTGGGCTCCATACAAGTAGTGTCTCCAAATCTTCAAGGCAATAACCACTACTGCCAATTCCAAGTCATGGGTTGCACAATTTTGCTCATGAATCTTCAATTGACCAGAGGCAGAGGCCACCACCTTACCTTCTTGCATAAGGATGCATCCTAAACCCAACAAAGACGCATCGCTGAAGACCACGAATCCTTCATTACCATTTGGCAGTGTCCAGACTGGTGCTTTAGAAATTGGTGTCACTCCAGGTGCTAGGTCAATGGCAAACTCCATTGCCTGCTTAGGAGGTAACCTTGGAAGTTCGTCTGGGAATACACATATTCTCGGACTGAATCCTCCCCTGAATCAAAATGGTGAACGCCAGTGCTTTCTTCTAGACAACGGGCTCTGGAAAATATTGTCCATTGAAAGCTGCCACAAAGTCTGCCCACGTGATGGAGGAAATCTCACGCCAATGGAAAGTGGTTTCTCCACGGATTTCCACTAGGAATGTATGTTGCCAATCTCACTTGATGGCGGTAGGGCACAAATGGTGCAAACAGATCTCTAAACACATTTTCGGCAATGTCAATCCAGCTCTCTGCCTTCATTGGATCGATCCCTCAAATAAATACCTCAGCTTTATTCTTCCTAAATTTTTCCATAGCGTAGCAGTCACTGTCATCACCTGCTGGCAGCACCACTTGTTGGACTACCAGTGGCACTGGGTTTGGATGCTCCCCTTGCTCGCCCGGTTCGGCTAACCCTGCCCACCCTTGGGCACTTCCCTAACCACCATCTAGGGTGATTCTAGGACCCGCTGCCAAGTTTGAGGCTCCATGCCCTGCTACCATTCCCGGTAACCGCTGAACAATATTTTCAACTACAAATTTGTATTTTCTAAAGCGTGTGCCAGTCCCAGTATGGCCGTCAGGATCTGAGCCAATACATTCTTGGTGTTCGCATTGGGCATAGTAGCTCGGTTTGACTGTCTACAAGTGCTTGCCATCTAAAATGTCGAACCATCATGGTTCATTAGTATTTTTTTCCACTTAGGTTTATTTCTATCAAATGAATTTGTTAATTCCAAACACAACACAGTGGGGAAAGATAATTATTGGACTTTTCAACAAGGTACTTGAGTCATAAAATGTAAGGTTGTGGGAAACTGTGCTCTGATACCACCTATAATGACCCGTCCGAATAGGACCGGGTGTTACTTAAAAATATAATTGATGTAATGGTAATATTCCAGAACATGAACTAAAATACAGGAAATAAGTATCACAACATATAATATGAATCATAACAATAAATCATGTTCTCTAAAATTTAAAATAATCGTCCCACAGTCTTGGACCTTTCCCATAGCCACATTTATAACACAAGAGAATAATAAGGAAGTCCAACTTTATTATCAATTCACTATACCTGGTTGGTAAAAGAACCACCAACCACACTTCTATTCTTTAGTCCCAAAACTGCTCACCTGCAGAGGCAATTCCGCGTTAGTGATAAAACCACTAAGCCGCATAATTAAATGAAACAAGTCAATAAAATCCCTATTATCATTTCACTCGTTATTATTATTATTATTACACAAGCAAAGAGCAATTATCCCTCAGGTCATTTTCAGATTAATAATTTGTCTATCAGGTCATTCGGAGATTTGAACATTGTCTCCCAGCTCATTTTGAGATTAGGTGGTCCCCCAATTAATTTTGAGGTTAGTCATGGTCTCCAAGTTCATTTTGAGATTAGAAATTGTCTCCCAGCTCATTCCGAGATTAGGAAATGGTTCCCAGCTCATTCTAAGATTAGGTGGTCTCCCAATTCATTTTGAGATTAGTCATGGTCCCCCAATTCATCTTGAGGTTAAAATCGTCTCCCAACTCATTATGAGAACAGTGCCGACAATGGCTACCAATTTGGTAAATACAACATTTCATATTGTTATACCAGTTTGGGAATATATAACATTTCAAATAATTATACAAACAATACAACATTCTAAATAATATACAGACAATATAACATTTCAAATAATTATATAGACAATATAATATTTCAAATAATTATACGGACATATGTATTAATTTTAAAGGTGCGGCCCCGTGTTAGGCTGAGTCAATTCCTTGACCCTGATTGCGTTATAGCGCATGGTGGTCGAATCTGGCTCAGGCTGACAAGGGCTCCCAACAAGGGAAAGTACAACATTTCAAATCATTATACGGACCTGGATATTTCGAACTTGTAGCTGCGACTAATGATCCTAATCGGAACGAGAATATAAAACTATACACAAGTATAACTTTATTCAAATAGGAATGCATGCAACTAAATATCTAATATATATATCATTTCTAAAAATATTAAATATTAAATTATCAACAAATCTAGTGAAATAATTAATTATCCCTGTGGCATAATCATTTAAGTCCTACTTCACATTCTAAATTAATTATCTAAATCACAATTAATACTTAACAATGGATAAGATAATTATTACTAATCAACAAGTATTTAGAATTCCTTTGTGATGATAATTACTTAACCCCGACAGTGATGATTTAGTTTATTATTATAATTTTTAATTTCTCCTATTATTTACAACAATTTAATTAATCAAGTTGTTTGATTAAATTTTTTAAATAATTTATATTATTAAAAAATATTATTAATACAATTATTTTAAATTATTCGACTCAATAGAGTTTCCAAATTTAATTATTTTCATTATTTTCTTTAGGTTCAACCCGACTATAGTTTAATAACCTATTTGGTACATTACTTACTTGTTATTAAAATAATCACTTTATTTACCTAATATTAAATTTAATAAGGTAAAGGTAAAATCTTTATTTTATTAATCCCTTATAAATATTAAATTTAAAATTAATCACTTATAGTATGCCGATTAATTATTGACCATTTATCATTATCGTATTTTTATTACTCGTGGTGATTTCATACACTCATTAGTTAGTTTAGTAGCTGTACCCATAACCCATTAAAATAATTATCTTTAAAGATTTATTATGTGTTTGTATTATTTTTAACTCGAGTCGGTATCTAGTCAACCCATATTTACAAAACGGCCACCCTCCTCCTCCTCCTCCTTCTTTTTCTTCTCGTCGCCACACTTCTCTGCACCAAACCAGACCGCGCCCTTTTTCTCCAACCCTTTTCTTGGCACCCAAACCCAGAATCACGTCCTCCCTCAACTTTAACCTTCTCCAGCAACTAATTGGAAGCCTAAAGTGCGTGCTTTATAGCAGTCCTTTACCCTGTATCAGTATCCACCATATAGCAGCAGGACTCCCAGGACACCTTAGTATAGTTGTAGGACCTAGAGCAGAGTGCCTTGATGGTCCATGTGGTTGACCTTCAACATCGCTGAGGATAAGGGAGACATGGGTAGGTGTGAGCTTGTATACCTTGCACCTGACATAGTTTTTCCTTATGTAGCTCAGACTAGTACCTAGAGTACTCTAGAGTACCTGCTAGACCAACCCAGTAGACCCTTAGGGATGAACCTAGGTCTTTCCACCGAGGTCATTGCATATCAATCCCTATAGTTTGCAGTGACCCTAGGAGTTAGTTCAGCCAGATGATTCTAGTACATGTGTTCCATCCAGCCAACTCTGTAGAGTGCTAGCGAGCTTCATCAGAGTTTGAGTCCCGCTTCATGTTGGTGAGTTCGAATGTATATAGCCAACTTTTGAGGGAGAGCTACCCTCAAGGTCATAGCTTAGCAATTGTAGTCTTTCCAATTGAGTGTCTTCTGTACTTGAGTCCTCTGATAGCATATGATGTGGGACATCGCGGGGATGGAATTTTTATAAGTAGGAGAAGTAGTAAAACCACAACTTTAGGTTAGGATTTTACCCACTTGTTGCCCTTCTCTATTCAAAATAGTCCTGAGTCACTATCTAGTGTGTTCCACTCAGACTAGCATTCAGATCATAAGTATGAGGACCAGATGGCCAAATGAGCCTTTTATGGAGGTTGAGTTTGCCCTATATACTGATGATAACTTCAATTATGCTACAATAGAGTATAAGTTATCAGTTTATAAATGAGGATTTCAGATTATCGGATTGCCACTATGGGTCAACCTTGATTTAAGTCTCACATCTTCCTCTGATCAAATTCAGGGTTTCGAGGCTCATTTAGCCTTCTTGCCTCAATTTTTGTCCACAAAGCCACATTTAGGACTCAACTCAGGTTAAATTTTTGTCATTCTTGATTTGAACTTTCCATATATACATATATGCCCCAGGTGGACCCCATTAGGCCCACAAGTTGTCGAGCTTTCAAATCATGTCTCGTGGCAAGATCTCGACTATCCATGTCAACCCTAGCATTGACAAACCAATATCTGGAGATTCTTTTTCTTATTTTTAGAATATTTTCAACCTTAGTGCTACAACCACTTTGGGCCATTGCCAACGAGCCTGTGGCCACCATCTAGCTACCAGACCACCTCGCAGCTGGCTATCGATCAAGACCCTCTACCACCATGGGTGTTGTCATAGTCACCACGTGCGGTGGTGTTTGTTTGTAGGGTTTCCATTGCCACAACAACCTTTTGGGCCATCTTTCAGCACCAACGAGGATGACTACCTAAATCAACTACCTAGAATAAATAAATAAATATGTATATGTAATTTAGTAAACATAATAAGACTAATATTTGTAAGTAAATATAATATTAACAATAACAAATAATCATTTAAACCTTCATCATATACGATAAACATATAAATAAAAATAAGTAAATAATAAAGAATAAAAAATTATTAAGTAAAAATACACATAACATTAAAATATGGTAAATAATGTGAATATATATCTACACTAATGTAGGGGTTCTTGACTTACCAAAAACTATCAAAAAATGGCAAAAAATAAGGTGAACTAGTAGATTGAACTGAGCTGAACTAACTCTATCGGGGTTAACTAGAAATGGGCTCAGTTGATTAGGCGGACATGATGGACAGAGACACGGACTCAGATTGGAGAACTCAGGTACGGCCAAACGGAGGAGAACACGGGAAATGCAGACGTTAACATGAGCAAATGGACTGAATAGGGAAAAGGTACCCGTCCCCAGAGAATGCCAAGGGCAGCACAGCTGGAGTTGCCGCCGGTCGGGATCGATAGCCCATCCGACGAGGAGCATGATGGTGGTGGTGATCGAGAAGGTCTAGTCATTAGATGGCCAGAAAATGGCCAGGAAGTGGTTGTATCACCGCCAGATGTGGTGACGTCGCCAGCAGGAATTGCAGCCATGGTTGTGGTCATGGGTTGTCTCAAAGTGGAGATTTCACTAAGATGAAGTTGTTCAGGTGGTTGGATTGGCCAGAGGTGGATAAAAACCCCAAAATTTGGTGATGAACAGTGATAAAAACAAGGTCATCAGCAGCGATTGCACCGGCGTCCACTGTGGTGCCAACTACAGTGGTGACTGCACCAGCATTGATGGTGATAGTGGATATAGACCGATAGCCGGCTATGAAGTGGTCATGACCGTACCAATCCAGAGGCTTGAGGAGACCTGGGGTCTTGCCGACGGTGAGCCAAAGTGGTGGCGGTAGCAATGGTCGAAAACACATAAATCATGGAAAATCTATGGAAAAATAACATGGTGAAGCCAGGGCTGGTGTGGACGGCTTAGATCTTGCCATGTGGTACATACTGAATGCCTGACAACTTGGAGCCTAGTGAGGCCCTCCTATGGGTATATGCAATATACATATGGATGGAAAGCTCGGATCAAAACCGTCCAAAGTCAAAACTGACTTAAGTCCTAATAGTGACTCTATAAGCAGGACTTAAGGAAAGATGGCTTAAATAGGCTTCGAATCCTAAACTCAATCAAGTTGGACCCATAGGGGTACAATCCAGTGATCTGAAATCCCTATGCTACATGCAAAAGAAATACACTGAAAATCCCAAACAGATACGAAACCCTGGCTAACCCATTAAAAAAATCATTTGTATACCTCATGTATATACTGATATGTTATGGTCTACTGTATCCTAACTGAAAGTATCATCTACATGTCAGGCATACTCAACCTCCATAACATGCTCATTCGGCCATCTAGGCCCATATTCATGGTTTGAAAATTGGTCTACCTCAAGCTACGCTTGAATAGACTAGAGATTGGTCCGAACTGGGCAAACAACAAGTGGGTAAACCCTAGCCTGAAGATGGCTTTTACAACCTCTCCTCCTTATAAAAATTTTGTCCTCAAAATTTTTCACATTAACTATGATCAAAGGACTTAATTGAAGATGCCATCTTGTTGGCAAACTGGTAGCACTCCCTTGAAGGCTAGTTGCATACGGCCCAAACAGACCAACATGAAGCCAAAACTGTAAACATTGATGAAGCTTGCAAGCTCCTTAATAATCTGGGTAGATGGCCTACACATGTTCGAATCATCTGGCAAAACATGTCATACATTCTGGAATTACCTGATTGGGCTGACCATATGTGCTCGAATTGTCTTGGTGGACTGACCATGTATGCTCGAATCATCTCGCTAAACTGACCATTTCTGCTTGAATCATCTTGCTAAACTGACCATGCATACTCGAATCATCTCACTAGACTAGCAAGTAAGGTCGCTGCAAACTATGGGGAGTTAAATGCAATGACCTTGATGGGAAAATTGTAGGTTCACCCCTAAGGGTCTACTGGGTGGTCAAGTAGTTACTCTCAAGTACTACAGGGTAGTATGGGATACATAAAAAAACTATCTCGGTGCGAGGTATGATGCCTAATATCTACGCATGTCTCCTTGATCCTCATCAATGTGATTGGTCAACCACTTGTACCCTCAGAGCACTCTACTCCAAGTCCTACAGCTATACTAGGGTGTCGTGCAAGTCCTACTACCATATGTTGAACTCTAGTACCAAATAAGAGAAAATGCTAATGGGCTATATGGTTCACTATCACCATTCTAGGTCAAACACTCTAGTGTCCCTATAAGAGGAACTGGACTGCTCACCAGGTCATAGCTAACTTGGTTGCTAGTCAAGTATCTCACTCTGTTCCACAATGGAACCAGGATAGCTACTATGACTCTACTGCATGTTATGGCTCTCGCAACTATCTACATAACTACTAACTACTACTAATGGGAGCCCTCTATGATGGAATGAAGGCAAGAAAATCGTACATGTGCAACATGTCTCAAGGAGTATGAAAGCATACTCTACATGGAACTATGGAGTTTGCATCTAGTCTGTGGCACATGGTTTGGTCAATGTGTGCTCATCTCATCCATCTAGAAAATAGAAAGTAGGACTAATATATCTGGAAGGGTAAGTGTAAAAATACTCAACTTTGTTTGGAAAGAAAAGGGATCTCTCATGAAAAATTGGTCACACTGCTCTAGGACTATAACTACTATATGCCTCATCCTCACATGATTTGATATCAGGTATGTTGGAAGAGTACAATTATATGAGAAAATCTAACTAGGTATGTACATCACTCTATCTGTGGTGGTGTAAAGGTAATCATGCGAGTCATCATGGTAATAAAATATCGGTATATGATACTGGATGGTTCAAAAATATGGTTAGGTTCATGGTGTGTTTCTAAGATCATCATGATTGGACTCCGCTACAAGTGGCCAGCCTATGGAACAACCAATCAATTATGAGCCTAAGAGACGGCTCCTAAGTGGCTCTAGTTAAATCAAATTGTCGTAGGCATGTGTTTTTCGATACCGTACTAGTCACACACTTCTAAAATGACCCAAAGAACCACTATCTCACTTCAAGTCTATGGGGACTCATAGTGAAATTTGACATGTGTCTCGTCCGTTCTTCAGTGGTGTGTGACCTGCCGTCCCGTACCAATTTGTAGCACTAATCTTGACTCACATGACTACTACCATTGTGGTAGACTCTTAAGCAAAACTGTCATTTAAGATGAGCATACATTAGTGTCCCTTTATCTAGTGAGCATGGTCTGGTATGACTGAAGTCCTTGTCTACGACGCTCCCAAGATGGGATGAAGTTGTCACCTCTAGACTGGTCTATCATCAACTACCTACAATGTAAGCATAAGGAAAACACGGTCTCCCTACAGTACCAAGAAGGTACAACATATACTTAGGGCAAAGGCTAAATCTTATGTCTCAAGGTAAGATCCTAATCGTGCTAGGTAGCATAACGAAAACACTGTCTCCCTAATGGACACTCTCTCACTAAACCCATCATCTATGCCAAAATTCTAATACGAGTCAAACAACTCTCTCTAGCTGGGCCAAACTTTAAATGAGTTAAACTACATATTTGATCATCTGCTAACCATCTAATCTTTGTAAGCCTAGCTGTGGGTCACAAGTATGCTGTCACGTTGACTGAACAATCTGGCCATGTGGCCATCCCATCTACATATCATACTATCATGTTCTATATCTTTGTCCATGCACATCCATTTGATGACTGTCACTAACGATGTCTAATGATACTAACTCTATAATACACATTTGACCTAAGGACATCAAATCAAGGTAGTGTTATGCAAGACAATTTATGAAGTTCAACTTATGCCATCACATAAAATAATTCTAGTACACCTAACTTTCCTCTATCTGGCTGATGTTCCCATAGCTATATCTTGTCCTTAATCCCTAACACTACTCTACTCTAAAACTATGGCATGTGGTCTCTATGCAATGCTAAGAACATCCTCAAGTGAGTTGTCCTCTAGTATGATGAGGTAACTACTTGGACCTTACTTTCACAATAACTGCTCTACTTAGATGGCGGTAGTGCAATATACGGACGGTGGTTGTGCATCATGGACGATAGTAGTTGGCATTTGGTCGATGGTAGTACATCACAGTTAGTGGTTGGACAACACGGATGGCTGTAGTGCAATTCGGTCAGTGGTTATGCATCACCAGCAGTGGTTGGGCAACTCGGACTATGGTTGTGCATCACAGACAGCGATTGTGCTACTATCCAGTTGCTGAAACTTGATCCTGATTATATACTTCGTGAACCCATTACTGTCTCTATCATGTTCATCTCCATGTGTCTATCACCCCAAAGGCTGCTGCTATCAACTTGTCTCAGGTTATCCAACCATGAGTGTCTGATCCGGAGGGGTCTGGATCATTGTGGTGACACGTATAATGGAAATGTTGACCCCACACTGGTCTCATAGAATCCAGAGTAATTGTTCCCATAAGCGCTGATTGGTTCTCAAGAACGATCACTAACTTACCTTGGCACAACAAGTGAAATCTGATCAGCTATCTAAATCTGAGGTCAAATGTAATCTTCTTGCTCATTCTTGGTGTTATCCTAACTCCTGTTTGTTGAAGAGTGGCCAACAATACCTATTGGAATAAACATACACTAGTGGAAGAGGGGGCGGTGAAGTGTCCATGGGACTATAAATCCACCTTGCTACTCATCATCATCCACTAATATTTTCTGTAAGTGGTCAAATTTTTATTATCAATAAGGAAAATAATAAGGAAGTCCAATTTTTTTATTATCAATTCACCATGCCTAGGTTGGTAAAAGAACGTCCAACCACACTTGTATTCTTCAGTCCACAACTGCTCACCTGTGGAGGCAATTCCGCGTTAATGATAAAACCACTAAGCCGCAAATCAAATGCAACAAGTCAATATAAACCTTATTATCATTTCAACTGTATTTTTAATTATCGTTTCACAAGACTTTTAGTAATTATCTCTCAGGTCATTCTCAGATTAGTAATTTGTCTCTCAGGCCATTCTGAGATTCTTAAAAGTCGTCTCCCAGCTCATTTTGAGATTAGAAATTGTCTCCAGTTCATTTTGAGATTAGGTGGTCTCCCAGGTTATTCTGATATTAGTCATTATCTCCCAGTTCATTCTGAGATTAGAAATTGTCTGCCAGCTCATTATGAGATTAGGTGGTCTCCCAGGTCATTGTAAAATTAGTCATTGTCTCCCAGTTCATTCTGAGATTAGAAATTGTCTCCCAGCTCATTCTGAGATTAGGTGGTCTCCCAGGTCATTCTGAGATTAGTCATTGTCTCCCAGTTCATTTTGAGATTAGAAATTATCTCCCAGCTCATTCTAAGATTAGGTGTCTCCTAGGTCATTCTGAGATTAGTCATTGTCTCCCAGTTCATTATGAGATTAGAAATTATCTCCGAGCTCGTTTTGAGATAAGTGCCAACAAAGGCTACCAGTTTGGGAAAATACAACATTTTAAATAATTATATGGACCCACATAGTAATTTTAAAGGTGCGGCCCAGTGTCTGACTGAGTCAATTCTTTGACCCCAATTGCGTTCCAGTTCATGGTGGTCGAATCTAGGCTCAAGCCGATCAGGGCTGCCAACAAGGTAAAGTACAACATTTTAAATAATTATACAGACCCACATAGTAATTTTAAAGGTATGGCCCAGTGTCGGACTGAGTCAATTCCTTGATCCCGATTGCATTCCAGTGCATGGTGGTCAGAATCTGAAGACTCAGGCCGACCAAGGCTGCCAACAAGGGAAAGTACAAAATTTCAAATAATTATACGGACCTAAATATTTCGAACTTGCAACTACGACCAATGATCCTATTCTGAACGAGAACATAAAACTACAAATAAATAATAACACACACATAAGGAACAAATATGTGTATGTATGTATGTATATATGTGTATGTATATATAAATTTAGTAAACATAATAGACTAATACTCATAAGTAAGTATAATATTAACAATAACAAACAATATGAAGCCTTCATCATATATGATAAACAAATCAATAGAAATAAACAATAATGAATAAATAAAAATATTCATAACATTAAAATATACTAAATAATATGAATATGCACTTAAACTAATGTAAACTAACGGTCAAAAAACGGCCGAAAATGGCTTAAAAACGAGGTGAACTAGGCCGAAGCGAGCTAAACCAACTCGGTCTGGGTTAATTGGAAAATAGGCTGGGTTGATTGGGCAGACATAATGGACACGAATATAGGCTCGGACTGGCAAACTCAAGCATGACCAGGCGGATGCAAACACGGGTAGCGTGGACGCGAACATGGGCAAACAGGCTAAATGGGGAGATTGTTGCTCGTGGCCAGAGAATGCTGACAGCAATGGGGCTAGGGGTAGCCACTGGTCGGGATCGACGGTCCATGCGACGAGGAGCATGATGGTGATAGCTATCGGCAAGTTCTGGCCATCGGTTGCCGGATATGGCGAACGCCGCCAGATGGCAGTAGTTGCAGTCATGGTGGTGATCGTGGGTTGTCTCAAAATGGAGATCTCATCAAGATGAAGTTGTGTGGGTGATCGGATCAGTTAGAGGTGGCTCACCGGCACCAGAGTATGGCCCAAAATGTCATGATGAACAGTGATAAAAACTAGGTCACTAGCGGTGACTGTGGTGGTGCTGATGATGACGGTGGGTATGTCCTGATAGCCGAAGCTGCGAATTGGTCACGACCGTACTAATCTGGAAACCCGAGGGAGAGCCATGGTCTCGCCGGCGGCGAGCCAAAGTGGTGGCAGCCGTAATGGTGGAAAAACTCTCAAAATAGTGGAAAATCTATGAAAAAATAACATGGTGAAGCCATGCCTCACATGGATGGCTTAGATCTTGCCAAGTGGCATGGTCCGAATGTTTAACAACTTGTAGCTTATTGGGGCCCACCTATGGGTATATGCAATATACATATGGACGGAAAGCTCGGATTGAGACCATCTAAAGTCAAAATTGACTCGAGTCATAAAAGTGACTCTATTGGTGGGAATTAAGGAAAGAAGGCTAAATGGGTCTCAAACCCTGAACTCAATCAAGTTGGGCCCACAGGGATACAATCTGATGATCTAAAATCCTATACTAGATGCAAAAGAACTACCCTAAAAATTCCAAACATATACAGAATGCTGCAATGACCTAGATCTGGGCCTAAAACCCTAGCCAACCCATAAAAAAATCATTTGTATACCTCATGTATACACTGATAAATCATGCACTACTGTATCCTAACTAAAACTATCATCTCCATATCGAGCATACTCAGCCTCCATAACATGCTCATACGGCCATCTGGGCCCCATACTCATGGTTTGAAAATTGGTTTAGCTCAAGCTCACTTGAATTGACTCAAGATTGGCTCGAATTGGACAAACAACGCTGCAGGTAAAACCCTACCCTAAAGATGGGTTTAACAATTTCAACCTTAAGTCTTTATTAAATTTGTGGAAACTTGGCTAAATGGTCTGGCATAGGAGGAATCAAATTAAACATTGCTAATGTCATCCTATTTGTAAAACACGATTAAACTCGACCCATAAGGAGCCTAGTAGAGGTGAAAACAAGTTTGATGAACTCGGATGAATAGAGCTCTCCATCCTAGATCGGTTAGCTCACCTGCATAACCTAGTAAGAGATGAGACCTAACTCAATGCCGGATCAAATCAACACGTTAAACGTGGCAAGGCCTCAACATGTGCACAATACATAAGAATATGATTAACTTAATTATCTTTATTTATGAAGTGTTAAACCTCATTTAGGTTTTTCTTTGCAAGTATATTTTGTTGAAAAAGTCTAATCCTTAAGTTTTATTAAACAAACTTGACTGAATGATTTTTTTAGAGGACCAAATGATTTCCAAGTGAACAGAGACAATCCAATGGAAATAGCTCCAAAGTTTGTTTTCTAGTGCATGCAAGGATGAACAACCCATTTGTGTTGTGGCTGCCAAAATCAAAATACGTTGCAGAGGAGACTCTTCTGGGACTGTTTTTCAATTTTCTTTGGAGTTTAGTTCATAGATGGAGCTCCAAAGACAGTTAGTTCAAAGAGTGGGATATCAACACGTTTGATTGAATCTGTAAAATTTGAGTCATTTCCCAGGTTTGAACTTGAGTGGTTTAGGGAAGGAAGTTGTACCCCAAGTTGCTTCTGAGTTTAGCTGGACCTGCTTGGTGTTGAAAGTCTTTCTTCTGAATCCTTAAGGAAACAGAGAGACTCTAAGATTTTTAGGGAGGCAGAGAGCTGTCAGGTAGGAGGAACCCAGCAATTTTCGACATCTGTAGCTGAGTTTTGGATTTTATGAACTAGAGATTTATTCACCTATGTTTCTACACATACATTACAGATTCTTCTTTCTAAATGATTTTTAATTGTTAAAATTTGGCATTTTCTGGTGATATATTCAATCCATGCCATGATTTTTATGGATTTTATTATGGTATTTCTCTGCATGCTGAGAACAATCCCCTTTACAAACCAGCACCTTCTTCCTTTACAATGGAAAAACACACATTACACAGTAGAGATATTACATCTAGAGACAGTTCTTGGGAAATCTCTTGGGATTTCCTGAACCTACATTTCCCAGCCAGTAACAGATGTTAGATAACTATTATTTGGAGATATTACATCTGAACTGCCACAAACATTTGTATCCAACCTGTGATTTCATTTGTTTTCGTCTTGTGACAGTTTCTACCACAGTTTTGTATCTTTTGGTTTTAATACTCATTTTTCCAATTTGTTTGTTGATCTGTAGGCGTCAAATCTTTTCTTTTCTTTAAATCCTGAACGTGTACATCTGTTTCTCTTGATTATCAGTTTTAGAAAGGAAAGCTGCAGCAGGACAGCACTGAATTCTGGCTTTTGTACAGACATCTAGTTAAACATTCTACAAGAATAGAGATTGCTTTTGACCTTTATTTGCATCCATTCAGGCTCCGTTATGATGGCTTATTAGTTTTATGCATGAAGCATTGAATTTGTATTTGGACATTGAAGAAAATCCTTTCAAATCTGAGACAACTCTTTATCCTCATAAAATTGTTGGATGTCTGTGCATGGAGATTTACATGATCTGTGTTTTAGTTAGACTTACAGCCTCCCAGGACTCCAATTTAGACTGAGTTGATGATTTGGAAGTTGAGGAGAGAAAGAGGAGCCAACACGATGAGACTGTCAGCCCCACCACCACCACAGTACAAACAAACACCACCACCGTGCAAACAAGCCTCATGGGAGGCCTTTGATACTCACCTGGTCTGATCCATAACTAGGACTCCAAGCGATGGGAGGAACAGAGATTATATTCAAGATCACCAGGCCCACACAGCACACACCTCAGCTGATTCATACCTTATGTTGTCCACTGCCTGGTTCAATTTATAGCCCTTTACTGTGGGAGACAGTGACTTGCGGCACACACATGCATCCCTTTCTGTTTACTTTTTCCATTTAATACTTTGTAGATAGACAAAGAGGAAAATTAATGTCATTAGTCAGACTGTTTCTAGAGTGTATTTCTGCTGAGATATAGAGATTAAATCATCTCTGCGACTAAATATATGAATTTTCTTCAATAAATGAGAATGACCTTGATTTGTCAATCTGGTTGGCCTGGGTGCTTAGTATGACTTTCAATGTTTATGGACTAACCTTATGGGTCTAGGTAATAGTTTTGGAGGACCATTCAAACTGAGACTTTGAGCACTTGGAAAGTTTCAAACTCAACTGAGATATTTCACAGGATTGGCTGCAATAGTAGAGAGTTCACAACACATTGGGTGTCAGCATCAAAGAATATGTTGAACGTGTTTTGATATGACTCGCTTTCTAACTCTAACAAATCTGTGAATCCATCATATATTTACAAAGATCAGATCCTGGAACCAGAAAGTTGGAAAGTCTCAATTCAGTTTTATTAACAAAATTCAACAGCAATATAATTTGGGAGTTGGTTTAATCTGTGTTTGTACTGATCAGGGACCAGATATTTGCGTTTGGTTTATATGTTCAACCTCAAATTCAAGGAAAACCCTGAGACTAGTATGGAGGACTTTTGGGAGCTTTTGGGTTTATCAATTTTTTTCCAATGAGACTTCCAAAGGAGGAAGAATATAACGTGTTAATGAGAAACACTGGTAGACTTGTAAGAATCTGCTGGAGACAGTAAAGTTTAGTGGCTGCTTCAAAGGGAGGCTTTAAGGCAGGGCAGAGGTGTGGCAGAGATAGACTGCACAATGGCTTTGTTGAGACAGCTGTGACTTCTTCATGCTGATGGCATTCAGATATAGACCGTCCAGTCATTTATCAGTTGGTCATTCAAAGTTGCCAAACTAAGTGTTGGAAAAATGTAGAAAATTTGAAGATCAAAGGTGGAAATGACTCTGTTCTTTGAGACCTCAGAATACTCATTAGGTTTGGAGATGTGTTTCAGCTCTTGACCTTCATCTTTGGTTTCTTGGATCTTCCATTTCTTGTTTGGGATGATCACTCCTTTTGTTTGGTAGTTTGTATGTAGAATCTAGGAGGAAATTCAGTTGAGACAGAACTACAAAGTGTTGATCTCAGAGCATGAGTGCTCAAGTGTTGAGTGTTTGTGACTTAGTAGAAGAAAGGTGTGGATCGCTTGAAAAATTCTTTGATATAGTGTAATTATTACAAAGGAGACGGTCGTTCCAGTGGTGATGAATAAAGGTATTGAACTGATTTGATTCTTCAGCACTTGTCAGTTCTTCAAAGGACTCAGAAGAGTTTGTTGGTGCAGATTCACTTCCTGCCCCAGGCCATTCAGAAAGGAAGACTTGTCCACCTTCAAAACTAGAAAGATTTCAACTTGGAACTAAGGACAGACGAGGTAAAGAGAATAAAATTTGGGGTTAAGACCTTTAAAAAGAAGTGGCTCTTCCTATCTCCCCTTCTTCTTTGTACTCATTTATTTGTTTCCTATGTACACACTTTTCACTGGATTTTCCTAAGTGTTTGACTTGATAGCTTCAGAACTGTGGCTCATCCAGTTCCGTTGCCAGGAAACTGAATGGATTAATTTGATTCTTTCAGAAGCAGTATCCTTTTTTGAGTTTGACTTGTCACACTGCTGGGTATCTTTGATCTGTCATTTCATTTGTAGCATTATATTTATATTATTCTGTAGTAGCAATCATTTCCATTTAGTATCCATTCTGCAGATCTTGTAAAGAGTTTGATTTTGTGAGGGATCTAATGTTTGGTTTGTATGATCTCAGTCAGCTCTCACTCTGGCACTCAGGTAACTTTCTTCAGCCAGACCCTTCCATGGACAACTCTTATTAGGTTTGTTTCTTGAGGGATTCAGCAGGACCTGCCTCAGAAGAATTTTTTCTCCAGCAGCTCAGCATAGCTAAACGTGTGTGTGTGTATACAGGGCTCATCCAACAATAATGACAGACCTCAGTATTTCATGACTAGATGGACAATAAGGATATGCCATTAGCATTAAAGAAGAAGGAAAGAGCATTTATCCCTGTAACATGTCATTATAACCATTTATTGGTCACAACCCTCAACTCAGATTGCTGCCATTCAGACATAGGACATTAGACACACAATTCTTGGCCACCTTACTAAAATTTATTCGCTAGCTGCATTTGGACCCCTAAAGAGGACTTGCAATGACATTATGGGTCTCTCTTAATCCAAAGCAGCTCCAGAGATAAAGAACCACATTCCCCTGGCCGTCATGGCACCCTCTACAACAGATGGGATAGTCTAATAATCACCTTCACACAGCCAGTGATCCAGAGGAAATCATCATGGTGAATCTCCCCTTCATTGAACCAGCTCATTCTCTTAACTGCAAGACCATAAATAACAAAGATCATCCAATGCTTGGTATTTCTGCCTTCATTCATTGAACTCACACCTCATCACCTTAAACTCCCCATGCTGTTCATCCAGGCAAGGACCCATGAAGGCTTTCAGCTGGGCCAGGCATCTTCCCCTTGTCATCTGAACTCCTGGCAGCAGGCTCCCTTAAATCTGGGGAACCATGAGGAAAACCACAATTGGCATGGTGAACACCAAAACCCACATGGCTCCCAGACACTGTGGGCTACTATCAATACTATCAGTCATGATGTCTGATGTTATGTTGACCATCTCCCTCCTTTATGGATGGAAACTTCTTTTTTCTCATTGTTTAGCTGGAAATACCTTCAATCAATGTGTGAATCCAGAAACTTATACGATTGTTATAAACATTTTCAGAACCAGAGCTCTGATGCAGTGTTAATTGCTTGAACTTAAGGACACAAGTGAATATTCAACCGTTTGTGACATTTCTTCATAGTAATGCACTCCAATCCAATATTATTTTTGCTTAATTATTTTCCAACTCAAAGTAAACATTCATTTCTGCCAATTAAAGAAGCGATGAACTAAGACACAATTTATTTCTCCATTCTCTGTTTATATGACAAAAACTAGTCTTCCTTTTCTTCAATGACTCTCTACACTTATTCTACAAATGTTAACGAGATAACAGATCTGCTCCATTCCTTTAGCCTCATTCATGAGTAAGGCAACAGAGCACAGAGGGCTTCCTGAGAACACTGTGTTCAAAGGACAAACAATTTTTCTTTCAGTAATTCCATCTGTTTAGCATGGCCTTAGGAAAATCTCTTTGCCTGATCCCTTGACAGGTATTTATTTGAAAATCACTTTCTTTGGGTACATATAGAAGTGTCTATTCTTCTACATAATTCTTTAGACTCATCAATCAACAATTTATAAACAGTAACTTGAAAAAACGTGTGTCAACGTCTATCTTTTACTTGTTCAAAGTCTATCAATCATCGTTAGAATCTATATGGTGGTTTCACACACACTGCAGATTACAGAACACATTCTAGAGCAGAACATATGACCTTGCTGTTTGTTGATAAGTTGACAATCCTTGTAGAGTCTGCTCTTTATGTGCTTGATTCATTGGTGTTCATTGTATTTTGCAATTCAATAAAGATGATGCTGTTGTCATCCTTGATACAGTTCATCATGCCACTGCATATTACTAACAGTATAGGTAAATATGAACAATCACACATAACTTTGAGATCTGAAATAGTGTTTCAGCATGTATTCTTCTATCTGCATTTTTCAATACTACTTTTCTTTAGCCTTAATTTATGTTCATATGCAATTTATTTTGCCATTATTTTATTTCTCTCCTACATTGATACAACACAAATATGTTTATAAATAATTGTTCCAGCTCCTAGTGCTATGAAGAGATTAACAGATAGCATTTAATCATTACATATACATGGCTAACATTCATATCCATTATAAAACATTTTCACAAATTGAGATATACCATATATACACTCCTGCTATTTCTATATATATATATATGTATTAATCATATTGATTCAAAAATGCATTTTGGTATACTTAATTTACCTTCTGCCTTTTGAATCCTCTTTAAATATAATCAATTACATAGTGTAATAAACATTCAATACTCAAATGCAACATATTAGATATAGAATCTAAATCACTTGCCTAGTATTTTTCTGTCATCCTCATTTGCTGTTTATATAATGGTAAATATTAAAAATTTAGTTAATATATTTTTGGTGCAGAATGCTGATGGGCTGCTGTTAAATTCTCTGCCCTATCATCAATTTCATAGACAATTATTTTGGTGACCTTGGTTGAATACTTTGAACGGTGTTTCAGATGTAATATATTGGTTCTGTCTGTATTTCTTTTAAACAGATTCGGATTCTGGAGTCTGCCAACTCAATTTTCTGGTTTACATTGATTTCAGAAAACAGATCCACCAAAGTTGCCTTGGGACTGTTCTTCTCAACTCCTACCCAGCTCTCTCTTCTGGTTGCCTTTGTGAGTAAGGGATGGAGAAATGTTTGCAGTACTCTAAATGTGGAAGGATCAAAACAACAGATTGAAATGGAAGCTCCCACAGGATTAGTACAAAATGAGATTTGCTGAACCATTCAGAAGTCTGACAACTCAGCATTTAGTTTCTCCCAAACGTGGAGATTTTCATGAATACTATTTGATGGTGTACATATAGGACTTGTGGTTCAAAGATTTTAGGCAGCACAGAGTATAAACAGTATGAAGCTGGAAAATGTGAGTGGAGAAGACTGAATCAGTTTCTACTGAAACCTGAAAAAGAATGTAGAAATGGCTCAGTTAACAAACAGATTCTGTATTGATTCGGATACTCTGCGGTCTATGAGTAACTCCTGTTAGTGCCCTTGAGTGTTCTGAGTACATAGATATGATGTTTTCTTTCTGCATAGAGGGGTTGCTCTCTGTATCTGCGACCTAGTTATTTTTTTATTTTGGGACTATTAACAGCATTTTCAACGTGTTTCTTCTTTATATTTGGTATCAATCACAGTTGAAGAACTGGCTTGGTGTGGAGGAGCAAATTGTTGTCTTCACACATATTGATGATGAATGTTTATTTTATGATGATGCTATCACTGTAGATAGTATGAAATACTAAGACAGATAAGGATAGTTAAATGCCAATGGAATGTATTATGACATGATGCTTCATAGATATCAGTAATAGAGTGAGATATTGATGGGAGTCTCTTTTTGTGGTACCCAGCCACTGTTCTCAATGATTGACTGTATTGATTTTCTGTGTGATTAAAGGTATTGATATATGCATATATATTGGTATCATATTAATTTTGGCAGGTGGATCTAATTGCATGGGAAATTCTGTCATTTATTTAGATTTTTATTAGTTTAATGTGGTATTGATTATTGTGTGAACCATATGCCATTCCTTGTTTCCACATTGAGGATTTGCTATAATCATCAATTGCATTGAGATTGGCTTTCAACTTCATCTTTAAGGTAGCGGGATTGGATCCATGGGATTGAGTTGGTTGAATTAGATATTGGGGCACATATAGCAGTTAGGTTCATGATGTGATTCAGATTTGGGGGTGTTCCCCACATGAATAGCCTTTAAGCTCTGTAGTGTGTGGATGCCTCTGATACTTCCAAGGTTATGACACTCTGTGGCTGTAGCAACTCACTCCTCCATTTTGGCTGTTTTGCAAGAAAAGTGCCAGCTGCTGCGTTGACTTTCAGCAGGTTACTCCAGCTCCAGGTGCAAATCCCTCCATTTGTACTTGAGAGCCTTGCTGCTCCCTTCTGGGACTGGATCATCCCTCTGAGTTGGATGGCAATTCAGGTGCTTTACTGAATAACAGCTCAGAAAATATTGTCCAGTGAAAGGCTGTTACCATTCAAAAACCCAAAGAATGGGCAGAAATCCTAGTTGATAGGGCAGTCTGCCGGATTTCACCAACAGGATGCTTCCTCTGGAAGCATGCATGTGCCTAGAGCTCAATGCTTTCTGAACTAATGTCCAACCCAAACTACTAAACATTGGATGAGTCCACATGAATAAAATATGACTCTGTTTCATACGGGTATACTATACGGGCAACATCGGTCTTCATCAATTCCTCGCCGCTGTGCAACCCAGGTTACGGGTGGCCTTTGGGTTTGGAGGAGGTTTCACCATTCTTCCCGTTGAGCTGTCCCTTGTATCC